>JAWZYV010009468.1:0-255904 GCA_038373885.1 Cheiracanthium punctorium
TAATTCGGGAGCATTACTCGGCTATCGGGTTTGGGGAACCCCCCATAGCAGAACACGGCGACACAGAAATCTGATTAGGGACAGTTTTTGTCGGATATCAAAAAAAAGTTTTTTATTTCTCCCAAAAAAAAAATTATTTTTTAACTGTCCGCAACAAACGGGAATTTTTGCCGCGGCTCGTTAAAGCTGTTCCGCTCTGTGTGATGTCAAAAAACCCCGTGAAAAGGGCCCCGGAATCTAGTTTTAACACCCCCTCTGTCCCCCCCGGGGCCATTTTTTATTATTGCCAACATCTTCTTTTTTTTTTCCCCCATGCCCTTTTTGGTTTCGTTTTGGGAAACCCAAAAAAATGCATTTTTTAAAAGGGGGTTTTTAAAAAATACGATTCAAACAAAACCCCACAAAAAAAAGAATACTGATTAAAAAAGGGCCCCCTCTAAAAAATTCCCTTTCTAAATGGGGAAATTTTTTCTCACAAAATTCTCATTAAAATGCCTTTTAAAATTTTCTATTTTTTCGGGCCCGGTTTTTATTATTGCTTTTTCATCATTATTTTTAAAGGGCTGAGTAACCTAAAATTCCCCCTTTTTGAATGTTTTTTTTTGCTACTCAAGTGAGAACTCGAGGGGCGTCGGGGGACGCTTAGGAAATGAGGGAAGAGGGAAGAAAATACAGTTAAAAAATTTCAATATTCTTGGTTCGTCGCTAGCGTATAGTTTTTCCCTCTTCTCTTTTTAATTTTTTTTTGCACACTTGCTTTTTTTTTTTTTTTTTTCTCTTTTTTTTTTCTGAACACTTTACTCTATTTAAACCGGCTTTCTTTTTCCATCATTCTAACTATTACAGATATTTACAAACCATAAATAACTACGAATGATATAAAAAGGGGCTTAGCAAAACACACTGTGCATTCTAAATTAGTTGGACCCCAAAAAGATCGAAAATTTGGGGGATTTGAGACATTTTGCAAATACTTCCTTAAATATATTAATTTTGCCCCAAAAATTTAAACAAAATTAGTGAATTTTGCTTCATGGGGTACTGGGGTTATTTGCCCCCGGGTGCAAAACCTTCCATTTTCTGCCCACTAGCCTCCACACTGTGTTTTGCCCCCACTAGCCACTTTTAAACACTAGCCTCCTCCGACGGCATCTCCAAAGTCTGGAAACCATCCCAAGCCAATTTCTACATGTTTGCAGTCCTTTTAAGCCTCAATCATGGTTAATTAGTCTAATTACCATAATTAATTAACGTATATCTCGGAAACTATCCATCGGAGCGCGTTTTTATTGATTTCTCGACCCCCCCCCCTAGACGTATACCCCCATCGATACATAAAATTTCGAATACTTTGACACCAAACTTAACCTTTTAATCTTTACAGGCCCAGGGGGTCATACGAAGTCTCCCTATATTTTCAATTTGGGCATTTTAAACACTAGCCTCCTCCGCGGCAACTCCAAAGTCTGGAAACCATCCCAGAGCCAATTTCTACATGTTTGCAGTCCTTTTAAGCCTCAATCATGGTTAATTAGTCTAATTACCATAATTAATTAACGTATATCTCGGAAACTATCCATCGGAGCGTGTTTCTATTGATTCTCGACCCTCCCCCTAGACGTATACCCCCATCGATACATAAAATTCCGAATACTTTGACACCAAACTTAACCTTTTTAATCTTACAGGCCCAGGGGTCATATACGAAGCTCCCCTGTATTTTCAATTCGGGCAGTTTAAACACTATTTTACTGAGCAAGGAGAGAGAGATGCTAACGCCCAAGAATCAGGGGAGAAGAAAAACCCATGAATGGGTGAAGGGGGGTTTAAATATACGGGTTTCGGCGCAGAGAGAGGGAAAAAATTTTTTAGTTTTTTATTTATTCAAGATTCGAATCCTGATTTGAATCACGAAAAATTTATGGTTTGACATTCGAATCAGTAAAATGAGCGAGCCGCCCATCTCACTTTAAAATCATGAAACAAGAAAGTAGGATAGCAGAAGAAAAAATGCAATATTTAAACCAGAGCAACACTCCCCCCGATAACGAAAAACACACAGCTCACTATTCCACTCACTTACAGAGGCAACATGGCGCCCACTAACTCGATCCCCCCCTGCCAATGCACCTCTGAAATCAGCTCGCAAAGAAAAACAAAATCCCTCTGAAAAATCGATGACATATGGTCCTGACGCTCGCGTTATTTAAAACGATCAGTAAAGCTTAACGTAAGTGCGCGGTTGACAAAGAGGAATCGCAACTTTAAATTGAAAGCATAGAGTGCAAAACGATTTAAAAATTATTCGAAGAACTGATAAAAGGGAGTTTCGTTTTTAAGCATGGATATTGCTACTCCTGCTTGAAGAGAGTCCATACCCCATAAAATGAGCAGAAGTTTAATAACATAAACATGTAAAAAATGTAGACGTGTCCCCCATCATGAAATGATGTGCGACAAAGTTGATAATCCACGAAAATACAATCATGCCGAGACCATTCTTGTAAAGAAAGAGCAACCAATTTAGGCGAATGAAACCTCCTGTCACGAAGTTTTGATGCAAACGCTTACAGTAATTTTGAAGAAACAAGGATAGAGAATTTAGTTTTGGCGTGCCCCTATGCGACACGGGGTTCACAAAGATCGTACATTTCTAAAGAACGTAATAAGTAAAGAGTGG
The DNA here is from genome assembly GCA_038373885.1 of Cheiracanthium punctorium. Classification (NCBI taxonomy): domain Eukaryota; kingdom Metazoa; phylum Arthropoda; class Arachnida; order Araneae; family Cheiracanthiidae; genus Cheiracanthium; species Cheiracanthium punctorium. The sequence goes on from JAWZYV010009468.1 coordinate 2,681, forward strand.
AATCGATAGCTGTGGGCCGCATGAAAAATTAAATCACAGCCTATTTGGGGGACAAGACATATTTGGGGGGGGGGGGGGGGGGGAGTGGTGACAAACACATCAACGCTACAAAATATTATTAAGTGGCTTAGACATGGAATTATTCCCTGCAAACATTTGAAGTATTTGATCAAGAGAAAATATGCGCAGAAATGACGCCAAAATCAAAGATGAGCAATGATTAAGAAGCGAAAGCACTATGGTATTTCACTTTGCCGATCACGAAAAATCTAAAGTAGTTAAACGTGCGATCAGTGAAAATATACACGTACTTTTGGGAGCAGATGTTTGTGGAAGGCTGCTGACTGGAAACTTCAAAATTATAATTCAAGTGGTCCAGTTGCGATTGAAATACTCACTTGGGATGGACTGACGAGAGCGATGGGAAGAAATACTCAACCCGCGAAAATCTAACAATGCAACTTTACTCGCGATTTCGATAACACCTTAAAAGAGAAAAGATAAATAGATCTATGGGAACTTGACTTGCTTGGTATTAAATGTCCCATTGAGAGTAAAAAAGCGTATGATTTAAATCAAGAAACGTTCGACTTGTTTAACGCAACCGTCGATAGAGATGAATGGTCGGTACGCATGGGCGGCTGCAGCATAGGGAAAGGAGGGCAATGCCCCCCTGGATTTTTGTATGCAGTGTTTCCCTTGCCTTTTTGCTCTTTCCAACATGGTAACCAAACGTTAAAGTTGTCTTCCCCACCCCCTTGAGTAGTCTTTGCCCCCCCGGGAAATGTTCTGCCGGCGCCCATGTCGATACGTAGTTTCCTTACCATGGGTTGATAATCACCCTCCTCTGCCCTCTAATCGCGAGTTAGCTGAAAAAAGACTTAAGTCCACTATGAACAATTTGAAGACTAATGGAAATTTGGAAGATTATCAGAACGTATTACAGGAGTGGGAGAATGAAGGGATAATAGAAAAGATATCTAGTGTCGATGATGCGAGCGCCGGTCATTATTTGCCACGCAACTACGAAACTGCGCAACTGGGAAAATCCGTCCCGTATTTGATGGATCTGCGAAACAGAAGCATTCAGTTTCATAAAATGATTGCCTTTGCAAAATGCACAAATTTAATTGACCTCACCCCTCTATCCTACACAAGGTTCCGAAAGGGAAAATTCGGAGTGAGTGCCGACATCAGAAAAGCTCTACCAATACTCTATAAGAGAAAGACAGGGAATTTTTGAAATTTCTCTGTGTGAGAACGGGGATTGTACTCCGAGTTACAAATATTCAACACTGCCAGTTGTCTTTGGCATAAATGGTGCCATGTCCATTTTTGCTAGCACACACCTCACTGGACATTTATTAAATGGAGTAGAAGAACCACGTGAAAAGAGAACAGCTGAAAAATTAAGGCACAGTTTCTATGTCAATAACTGTGTAACAACAAGTGGTAGTTCCGAATGGAAGAATTAGAAAGGTTTATAAAAGAGTCTAAAATGATTTTAGCGTCTGGCTCAGTTCGATTCTGTCGAGGGTGGCAATTCATTCAATTTTAGGAAAGAACGTGTTTGAAATAATTTTATAGAGGAAGCTAATCAAATTCTGTAAGAAACATTCAGATCCTAATATTCCCATTTTATGTATTGAATGTGGAATAAAAGTGACGATACTATTATGTTTGATGAAATCGATGATGCGAAAGATACAAAACATGTTCAAAGTAGGCTTGTCTATTCGACTGTGAACAAAATCTTTGACCCGATTGGTACAACTGTTCCATCTCCTTAATACCCAAACTTTTACTTCAAGATTGTTGGAAATGAAAACTAACTTGGGATGCCGATTGCCCAAAGAAATGAGGAAAAAATTTGAAAAATGGAAAGACCAACTTAAATACTGAAAGAAAATAAAAATTCTCGCATGCTTTCTCCACACATAATCTGATTGAAGGTGAAAATAGTATTCACATATTTTGCGATGCGTCAAAGGTATGCTATGCTACTTGGCATTTTACTTAGGACTGATTTTATACAATCGAAATAACGTGTCAATTAATTCAGGCTAAAAATCGAATAGCTCCATTGAAAAGTGCATCAATTCCTAGGCTTGATTTGTTATCGTGCGTTATCGGAGCACGATTAGCAGCAACAGTTTATCAAGCAACTGCAATTAGAAAACTTGAAAACATATTTTTGGTCTGATTCCATGAACGTACTTCACTGGATAAAAAACGATGGAAATTGGGCTACGTTCGTGTATAATCGGGTTTCAGAAATTAGAGAACTGAGCAATCCAGATGATTGGGAATCATTTACCTGGGGTTCTCAACCAGCACATTTACCTTCACAAGGGTGTTCTGCGAAAACTCTTGCGCAGTCCCGATGGTGGGAGGGACCAAATTGGTTAAGAGATCCTCCAGAATTTTGGGCCGAAAGAAGAGTGTTTTCCCGATCCCGAAATAGTTAACTCAGAAAGAAGAAAATCAGTAATAACCGCTGTTAATGTAACTTCAGAAAAATTGAATCTATATGAGAACACTTCTTGTTATCAGAAAATGATTAAAATTACAGCTTGGATATTTAGATTTTACGAAAAATGCAAAATTGATAAAAGCTACAGAATATTCAGTAATTTAACTGCACAAGAACTTAAACATGCCGAACTTGTTATTCTAAAGTATGTTCAAAACCGGAGTTTTCCAGATCCATCTAATCAAAACTTCCTTCAACACAGACGTTGATTGATGATAAAGGATTAATTTGCGTTCGAACCCGTATTGCTATGAGAAAAGATCTAAAAACTTTTAGATATCCAATTTTACTGCCTTCCGAACACAATGTTACTAATAGATTAATATTTCACATACATCAAGAAATGAGTCATGCTGGAATACAAACACTTATGTCAACATTACGTGAACAGTTTTGGGTACTTAAATGCAGAAAAAACAGTACGGAAAGTATTAAAGAAATGTTTGACTTGTAAAAAGTTTGCAGCAAAAACCCGTAGAAATTCCGAATGCCCCTCTTCCCGAAGACAGAGTCAGGGATGCAAGAATCTTTGAAGTAGTCGGAGTAGACCTATGTGGACCTTTGTACCTGAAAGACGGAAGGAAATGCTGGGTAGTCCTCTACACTTGCGCTGTGTACCGCGCTGTTCACCTGGAGCTAACAACTTCGCTTTCGACGGACGACTTCATTCAAACTTTGAGAAGATTTATTGCCAGAAGAGGAAGACCTCATACCATCTACAGCGATAATGACACCAATTTGGTTGGAGCTAATAAAGAGCTGAATTCCCTTAATTGGCAAAATATTCAAGAATACTCGGCGTTAAGGAAGATCGAATGGAAGTTCAGCCCTCCATCGGCTCCATGGTGGGGCGGCTTTTGGGAAAGGTTAATAGGAATCTTGAAAACTATGCTTAAAAAAGTCCTAGAAAAATCTTGCGTACATTACGAAGAATTAAGCACAATTTTGTGTGATGCTGAGAGTTTAATCAACTCACGACCTTTAACATACATTTCCGAAGATTCGAATGATTTAGTACCATTGACTCCAGATATGTTCATCAAAGAGATTCGGGAATCAGGCGTACCTGACTTAGACTCGATTGATTCCACTAGAATGAAGAAAAGGTTTGCGTACAGGCAGAAGTTAGGAGACGACTTGAGAAGAAGATTCAGAAATGAGTACTTAGGAACACTAAGAGAATTTAGTAAGATAAAACGACTTAACTTCTGCATCAAGGAAGGCGACATCGTGCTGATAAAAGATGATAACACCAAACGAATCGATTGGCCTATAGCCAAAATTCTGAAACTTTATCCGGGTAAGGACGGACCATTCTAGAGTGGCAAAGTTAAAAACTGCAAATGGTGAATTATTGCAACCATGTCAACGTCTATGCCCTTTAGAACTTGAAGATCCCAGACTTTGCCTACTTCCAGATTTGGACGAAAATTGAAATCAGCTAAACTTGGAGTGTGAATTCGCCTATTTTGAGTATGTCAGTAAACTTTCATACTCAAGGTGGGAGTGTTACGTGAATTTCACACTATCCCTTGCCGGGGCCTCATGACTGCCTCACCACTAGAGGTCGCTGAGACAATCTAAGAACTCTAACTCTTTTTATTTTCTTTTCAGATTGAACCTCGATGTAATCCAGATAAGACGTGATGTTTCCTTTATTCTTAACTTGCGTGTAAATTTTTGTATATAGGATAATTAAAATGTGTGTAATTAAAACGTTGAAGTAATCCTTGAAACGCTAACTCTACTGCCGGTCGACGACGCTTCTCGGGAATAAAAGGTAAGGTGAAGATTTTTTATTTTTATCCAGTCCTTACCAATAGACATTGCCGATGTACGCGACAATGACCCAACTGTATTGGCTATCGCAATTATACAGGGAATTCTCTCATGTAAACAGAACTGAATTGGGCAGAATACCGGGCAAAACAAAAGCTCTGGATTAGAGACATTATTTGGAATTGGAAAGCTGCCCGTAAGATATCTCCTACTACTTGGTGGGAATATTATTGCAGTACAAGGGAACTATCTAGGGTTGCAGTCAGAATTTTGAATATTCCCCCAACAGCTGCTTCATGTGAATGCAATTGGAAAGCCTTTGGCAACATAAAAACAAAAAAGAGAAATAGATTGTCAGATAAAGCTTAAAATTCCCGGTCGCCAGTCGCGATTAAACTTAAAAAACTGGCGATTTATGAAATTCTGACTACCGGCCAGGCCATTATAATGGTGGAGCTAGAAAAATCCGTCAACAAATCGCACATAGCAACTGCAAAATCAATCAACAAATCGCACATACGGCGCCTGCAAAATTCGTCAACAGATCGCACCGTTTTCATCCCTCATGGACAAATTCTACTGTGTGTTAACTGTGTCCCCCCCCCCCTACGAACGAACTGAACCAACACCCCCTCGAGGGGGCGTTGACCGAACCCTCTAAACCTTGCAGTTTATAAGTCCACTTACTCCTTTTCTCCTTAGAGTCCGGCAAATTTTCATACTTAATTTCATACGCTTCCGATTTGCTTCCGATTTTGACGGAAGACTTCCGGCCAAAAGAGAAAATCTTTTGTATCATTAAATGTTAAAGCAAACAAAAGTAGCAATATAAAGACTAGAAAAAAAAGATGGATTAACTGGTACAGAGACGGCACAGCTAGCCGAAACTAGAATGGAATGCAAATTTCTAAATGCAAGACGATATCAATAGTATTACTAATCGTTGTAATGTTTCTACTCACACCAAAACATACACATACCTCACTGTCCATAACAGACAACGCCACACTCAGCTCACGCTCTTGCACACACCTGCCAACATCCACAGGAGTCGTAGCGGATGACACAGCCGCGCGACATACACCTTCACGACACACACACCACATAGATCGAAGATCTCTAGACTTCTGAGTCCTTATTTCTCCATACGTCGTCTACCAGCATCTCTCCTGATTGCATTCTATACTACACACACACGGAAACACACACACACAGAAGGCGCGAGTAATCAGCACACCGCGACACCGATAGGGCCGCGCATCTGCTCGTCCAATTCCTATCTTCTACACTCTCACACATTCTGACACAATCTCGATCTTCACATTTATCATACTTTTTACATCCCGCAATACAGTCACTAGAACACACTAGTACACTAAAGTCGCGATATTACAACTAACACAGCATCAATTACTCTCTATTATACCCAACTCAAGCACATTATACAATGCACAAGTCTAATACACACACTACCTCACAACTAACACTCAAGCTACCGCACAAATACTCTGAGGATCAGCACACACAGACATTACTCACTCTCACACTCTACACCACAATCTCTAGAGGATCTACACTTTATAATCCACATGCGAATTACCAGTTCTATCTCCTATTCACCGATCTACTCTCACATCTACACACAACACAATTCATCAAAATATAAACTATTCAACATCATAGTCTCACAATACCTCTATCATGACAGCTCTCAAGATATTATACACTACACAACACTGTTCTCTGCAACTAACTATTGCGATACACGAATCGTCCTACACACCACACACTGTTTGTGTGTTGCGCGAATCTCTAGAGCTTGATATTGTTGTCCTTATTTATCGCTCCTTAACACGATTAGCAGATGTAGGCTACGCGGAGTTGATCGAGTGCGTCTGAGATCACGTCTCTATCTATGCTTATATCTCTCATAGTGTGTATTATTCTCTATGTGTCTTACTATATATATCACATCACACTATACTACTGCCTTCATCTCTTCTGAGCCTCATGCTGCAGAGTCTACTCATGCGATGTTCTTACTAACTTAATGGGGAGACAGGACTGATGTCGAGTAATATATATTGATCCTTCTCTCCAACACCACTCTTATATCTCTAACTTAGATGTTGGTCTTGAACAAGGTATATCTGAATACACTTACATCTAACCTCGATCATGGAATTGAGGCACTAACTGGTCTCTGTCTGTACACACACACTCGGCCATATCTCCTCTTAAGTAATACACATGAAACGAGGATAGAGGTAATGTCTTGATGCACAGCAAGGCAAGGGTGTTAAGGAGGGGGGGAGACTTGAGGTGAGGCTAGGTGTTCCGAGTAGGGATTTCTCTGTCACAGCTCTAGCACACCGCTCAAGTAGCTCTTGAATTCTCTACTACTGTGATCTTTGACACAGTGACTTGTAGAGGTGTGCGTTCCGAGCAGTGTGTTAATTTTGTAGTAGAGCGAGGGGGGGACACAGGGTGTGCTAGTGGGATCTAGAGTATAAATGCGGGAGAAACTACACAACATACACTACGAAACTCACTATTAATTAATTCAGGAGAATACCTACAACAGAACTCATCAACCCGTGACTCCATTACTAGCGAGAACACTACATGTACTCTGACTATACTTATAGAGACTGTGAGTACAATAGATTGATTGTAGAGACAGTGATTCTGGATCTAGAATCACACATCAATGGACCGATCGACCGACCACTATGATCTGATTCTTCTAGATGCGATATCACAGAAAGATCATGTGGGGAGACCAAAGTATCTGGTGAGTAGTTTGAGGAATCTTGTTGAACAATACACACGGACGCAAGTGTACCAGATACACGTGACAGTATGCGTTCACTGTAGGTAGTGAGCGTCAGAGACGCTGGCACACTTGGTGACACACACAGATGTCTTACTACGACGCTCTGTTGTGAGTAAAAAATCTTGGAATCTTTCTGATAGTGGGGCTTGCGTAGCACACACACAGAGCAACATTTTGCATCTAGTGCTCATGATGTGTCACTCAGTAGAGTATATTACAGAGGCACAGATGCATTGCAAGTTGATAGGATTCTACATCAAGGCACAACGATCTAACTGATGTGAGCATGATAGTCTGAGAGGGATCTTAAGAGTGCATTAGTGTTGTGGGTCGAGTTTATCTGTCGAGTAATTAGTTAGATCTGATGTCTAGTCAGTGTAGAGGCACTAGGAGATGTAGAGGTAGTATTACAGTAATGTACAAGAGTGTGTTTATCTAGATGTGGAGGGTGATGGGGGTGAGATGTCGGACATGATATGGATCATAATGGTGAGCGTGACTATGTATATTATACGTGGAGGGAGTATTCGACACACACACAGGAGTATCACACTCTGACGTAGGGAGTGAGATACGTGAGGTTTAGTGGAATTAGTATATAGTGTACAGTCTATGTCAGAGAGTACTCGAGTTAGTCATAGAGAGGTTGTATTAGCGTGACTCTCTATTTACGTGACTGAGATTGACTGAGTAACACGTCTCGGATCCTGTTTTTTATAGGGAGGTGAGAGAGGTATCACCAGTGTGATGATGATTCATCTGGGTTCAATGTATTCTAGGTAGGCACAGGAGACTTGTCTCTGAGTGTAGTATATTTGAATGTTGGTAGTGAGAGTCGGCGTACTGAGTATCAGTGCATAGGTACATCGAGAGTTGCTCACATGAGTTAACTCTTAGTCACGTTCTCCTATCAGAGTGTGAGTGGGTGATCTCCACATTGTGGATAGTCTAGATATCTTGACACACTGACATTATATGACGTGGAGTAGACATCTATGTTTCGGACTACACAGTGATAGATCAAACAGTGTGACACACATGTAACAGTCTCTCTAGAATGTAGATATGTTATTTGCATGTATATATTGTAGAGTATCTTAGAGTAGACATTAGGTGGGAACATGATATATGTGTGCACAGGTCATGACTGACATATGATTACACTTTGCGTTGTGTGATCGCAGAGCACACACGATCTGAGTCTTTTCACTCTTTGATACAGTTTGACAGTCTTGATGTGTGGTTCTGATGTGGTGAGTCTGGTACATGAGTTTTGCAACTTAGTGGATACACAGACATGACACTTCTCATTAGTTGAACCGTGTGGATAGATGTGAGGAGGAGTGACATTTGGTTTGAGTGTGGGTGAGCGAGTGAGGTCAGATGCAAGAGAATGATTACTTTATGGTTGTGTGTTGTGTGTAAAATGCTCGTATGTATAGTGTTGTGGTATTCTTGGGATTCTCTCTCATAGGAGGTGTTGTTATGAGATCTCTTTAGTTCTAACTACGTAGTCGGAGGAGTTGTGCTGTGTAGATGAGTAAAACTCTATGTGTGAGATCCACACTCTATTTGATGCGGCAGTCTATGTGGCTGACTATTTTAGACATTGTGGTGAGGTTCACTTGTACTCACTTTCGATTTTATCAATCGTGACATCTGGGAGAGGGAGAGACGTGGTGACACACAGGATTACAGATGACACAAGTAGTGTACACAGGTGGTGAGCACACTGGGGAGTTGTACACACACATTCATGAACTGATGTGTGTGACTCTTACTAACTTGTATCTTTCATGTGTGATGAGAACAAGAGAGTATCTGGTGTCTAGGGGGTCAGATTGGAGACACACATGATAGGTTTAGCGGATACATTAGTGTGACAAACAGTCGCCTGGATTTGTATGTTTAGTGAGGACTAGCTGATCATGGTGTGCACGTACCCACACACACACATATCTATGGTGAAACACACGCATAAAGACAGTTGGCACACTGATATATTGTACACACTACTGTTTGGTCGTGTAGATAGTGACACACTTCTTGATTTGACACAGTGGTACATAGTGCTCTTTGTATAGTGTACATTCTACATGGTACTCTGACGTATTGTGTTGTACTCTGAATATGTCAGTTTGTGTGGATACTTGTAGTATGGTGGGTCTCAGTGATGGCACCAGGAGGAGATGAGTTGTGAGTGATGATAGACGGAAGATATATGATGTTGAAAGTGAGAGTGTGGACAGTGAGGATAGATGACAGTGGTTAGGTATACAGAAACGGGATAGTGATCTATCTTGTCTAGTCTTATATTCTCAGGTATGGTGTGGATGTGGACCACTTAGATCTGATTGTGAGAGAGAGTGGTGAGAGACGAGATCTATAGAGCAACCATAGCAGCGGTTGAGTTGTGCACCAGTGCAAAGATGCACTCATCAAGGTCTGCGGGTGTTGGAGCTCATGGGATTAGGAGATGTATACCAGATAGTTATTGTGTGGTTATGTGTGGGCGACGTGGTGGACTGAAGAGTACTCTTATGGAGAGCATACTGTCTTCTACTGAGTTATATGATTAGTGTGTCACACTCATGTGTGTTACACATTTGTGTGTGGTATTTAGAATTATGACTCTGATCAGTCCTATAGAGTGAGTCAATCTACTGAGTTCTAGTACGTATGATTCTGGGAAACCATGAGACATCCTGGAGGTGGATCTCTTCTCTTGTTGGGTGTGACACATAAGGTCACAGATTCATGTGAGTGTAGTGAGAGGTATCGTATGTGATAGTGTATGTAAGAGACTTAGTGTTAGTGATGTATTAGCGTCTCTAGATTCTAGGACACATATCGACTCTATGTATCATACATCGATTATGTGCTGATTGACGTCACGAGTGTAATCTCTTCTCTATCACACCATGTATAGACTTAGAGGATTTCTACATCATGTCTAAAGCGATTATGTCAGTGCGAGTGTGTGACACTCTAAGTAAATGAGAGAGGAGCGTAGAGAGTGTGTTGTGTTGAGAGTTGAGGTGTGCAGTGTGTGTAGTGTAGAGGGCGAGTTGGGAGAAGTAATAGTCTCTGAACGAGTGAGGAATAAGAGTAGTGGTGTGGTTCTACTGATCTTTTGTGGGATAGATTGGGTAGACACAGAGTGATGACACGACAGGCGCACAGGGTGTTTGATATCTCACTTGTGAACTCATATACTATGAGAGGTTATAAGAGCTGGGAGAGTCTCTATTATAACGTAGAGTGTGGCGAACACACACTAGGTGACAGCAATTAGCTATGATGTGTGAAGAGCACACTGATAGTCTACATGGTTTAGATTAGAGACGTGATGCACATGTAATGAACAGTTGATCTGACACAACATATGTATATTGATGGAGTGGAGGAAGTGAGGAGTAGTGATAGAGGCAAGAGGGTGTTTGGTTTTTGAGTGTAATGGAGATCATTGAGGTGCACATTTCAGATTATTCATCGGGAGTTATTCTGGACTTCGTTAGGTAGGAAGGATTGTATATGTATCTGGTTAATTCGTAGCGTTCAGTAGTGAGCAGATAGAGTAGCAAGTACTGGAGATAGTGGTGTGGAGACAGTACGTCTTGGAGGATCATAGAGTATCTTACAGTGTGTGTGTCTTGGTTGATTGTAGGTTTTTATAGTTATTCTTGTGAGTCTTGAGAGAGTTAGGTTTTGTGGGTCAGAGAGGAACATGTATAGTCTTTTTTTTTAGTGTCTATCTCTTATGTCTTGATTTGTATCTATGTTTGATTTGAAGATTGGAGTATGGCTATCTTCTTGGGGTGAGTTGTAGGGGAAGTGTAGGTGCTCTTATGGTGTATCTAATGATTGTTCTCTTTCTTTCAGTATCTGACTTTCTCTTACACCGATCTTGAGTATGAGTGATATCAAACACAGAGAGTGGGTGACACGAACACTGATTATGTGTGGTGTGTAGTGTGTGTGTGGTGGATATGGTGTCTGACGATTTGTAGTGTGGGGGATATCTCTCTATCTCTTCTTATTCTCGAATACTTTTGCACTATTCACAACTGAACTTTGTGATTTAGTGGCGCTTAGGCGGGGTGTGAATTAGTGTGAGCAGGGAAGGCGAAGTAGCAGGACAGAACGCGTGTGCGCCAGACAAATGGTGGGGATTATACATAGTTGTATGGTGGTGGAGATCTGTGACGAGAGAAAGATATCGTGTTGTGTGTGGTGGTGGACGCATATGAGCGGTGTGTGATAAGATGATAGAGAGGTCATTGGAGTGGAAACTGAGGACTCACTGTGTGCAGGTGTTGAGATCTGGAGTGTATGATTCAATCTTATCTGTATCAATTTCTTCTGATCAGTGAGGGATGAATGGTCTTTGGTGGTGTATACATAGTTATTGGCACACAGTAGCGGCACTAAGCCGCGACAGTGTATAATCGAGGGTGACAGCATGTGTCAACGCGAGACATTGTAACACTTGGCGTATGTGAGTGTATATTCTGGGAGTTGGTTTAGAGCGCACATGTCTGTCTGACTATGTGAGATAGGTGTACAACTCATGGTAAGTGAGGCTAGAAGTGTGACGTGCACGTTATATATCAGTCTTCGGCATCTGTGTATAGGACATGAGTATCTTTGGGGGTTACCTCTCTGTTACAGTATAGGGGATAACTATATATATGGAGGTGTGAGATGATGTGAGAGGGAGCAGATGGGGAGTATATAGGGTGAGTGTAGGATGTGTGGAGGAGCACACACTGACGAGTCAGAGCAGTGAAACATGTGATTGGTGTATTATGTCATTTATGGAGCTTATGTTATGAATAGTTAGTGTGTGAGCCACTAGTGTAGACTGAGGGTGTGAGATAAGTATATTCAGTGTGGTAGAGTGTGGTGTGGTGTCTGTTGGTGGATGTTGAGAGTGTGTGTTAAGGGTGAGAATGGTCATGTTGAGATTATATCAGACTCTGTTCTGGTAGTACAGACAGTATTTATCTGATCTTATGTTTATCCACTGTGAGTATAGTGAGACACACATTGTCTATTTGTGAGTTGTATGGGGTGGTGTTGAGGTGGTTGGGGTTGGGAATTAATGAGGGGGGGGGATGAGTTGGGTTAGTTTGGTGGTGGAGGGTTTTTTTGTTTTAGTTTGTTGTTTGGGGTAATGTCTCAGAATGGAATTGATGGGGGGTGGGATAGTGTTGGGGTAGGGGGTTGGGGGTTGGGAAGATGGGGTGGAGATGGGAGAGGGGGGTGGGGCACTGTATCTGTAATATGTCGTGGTATGGTAGACACCTCTAGATGGGAGAATGTGGTGAAGTAGTTTGGTAAGTGTTGTAGTGACTGAGAGTTACATCTATGTGTGAGTAGTGTGACGACACCACGATCACGAGTTAAGACAGACGGGGCTTCTAACATTCTTCAATAGTATTGATCTGCGAAAGGTAGAGATCAGTTAGACGCGTGAAAGTTGTTCATATGTCTGGCTAACGCATTAGTAGGCGATAGACAAGCTCATACACAGTCTCTATAGGACACAGTTCATTACACATATAGGATCAGGGATTTGTTTTATATATGACACGGCGTGTTGATTCATCACAGGCGATACAGAGGATGGAGTGTTTTTATTTTGGATTAGAGCGAGCCAGAGAGTAGTATTGTGTGTGTCAATATATGAGAGTATGTGTCACACGGTCGTTTTGTCTTTGTGAAGTTATTCCAAGGTGTTGAGGTGATGCGTAGCTGTGGATACTATGTACAGATACACTAGTTAGGTAGAGAGAGTGATATAGGTGGTTCATAGTAAGAAGGATATAGGACTGTGATCTCTTTCGTCGAGTTGGGGTCTAGGATATGGTGGTATGAGTGGGTTTTATAGTGGAGTTTTGGGGGGATTGGTTTGGGTTGGCTAGGTTTAGTCTGGTGGTTCTGAGACATAAGTTGTGGACACAGAGTTCTTATAGACTCTACACAGTCACAACAACATTTTGTTAGAGTATAGTAGGTCTGGCACTGTTCTAGATCTAGATGTGTGTGTTATAACTAGAGTACACACTCTATTCAGTAGTTATTTCTTGGGTGTGAAGTTATAGATGTGACAATGGTAGTTGGATTTGTGTGAGGATTGTATGTGTAGTGTCTCTCTAGATGTATAGTCTGATTTGCGGTGGAGGATGTGGCGAGGATCACGTGGTCATATGTAGTAGCGCGTGTCAGTTCACACACACACACAGATGTGCTTATTATTAGGGGCGAGCATAGGGTGAGAGATTTGGGTTGATGTGACATGGGGGTGATTACAGTGTATAATTCTAGGAGTGTAGGTCTTCTTTGATGTGTACAGATGTTGGTATATTCTATGGATGTGCGACTCTGAGAGTATGGATGTGCACAGATATTCTACTAGTGGTATAGAGTAACACATGTAGGTATCGAGATAGGACACCGGGAGTAACTTGTGTATGATTGTGTGGTTCACAGGTGATGCAATCTGAGAGTGTGTGCATATAATTTATAGATAAGGTCTTGCGATATGAGTGGCACAGACGCAGAGTGATTATATGATATTGAGTGATTTGTGATGTATTTTGATAGGGACTATGAGGAGTCAGTGTTCAGTGCGTTAAGGTGTGGGATACATAAGCACGGAGGAGGATCTTAGTGCCGTTGATCTAGGAACTATTGGAGAATTTGTGTCTTCACTAGAGCCAGATCTGAGCAACGAGGTGACTACTATGTAACACCTGGACAGGGTGTAGGTGTGGGTTATAGGTGTCTAGTATATCGTGTGTAACACAGAGTGGAAGAGTCAGGTGGAGTGAGATGGTCGTTAGGTATTGTTAGTTCGCATATGGTGGGCCACATAGGGATGGGTATGGACTTAGCAGACAGCTATTACTTGTGGTGAGGGGGGAGTCATGGTGGGGGGTGTTTGTGGTGTGCTAGAGGTTATGGAGCTGGGATACACTTCTTTGTTATTGTAAGATTACGCACCGGAGAATAAGTAGATTGAGGGTTTATCAACAAAGAGTATGTCGAATTGACACATGTTGTAGGATGTATGGGATCACATCACCAGATACACAGAAGTATATCTGTACTGTAGAGTGACACACACTCTTTTCTTTTCATTTCTGGTGTCTGGGAGTGACTCTCACTTGAGGTACGGATCAGACACACTGTTCCTATATACTATATATTGAGAGTAGTAGTATTTCTCTCTCTTCTCTGAGTATCTATTCACAAGTTAGCGATTGATACTCTCTCACAACTTAGCAGAGGGAGGTGTAAAACTATATCGTAGTTGTGGATTGTGATGACTCATATCTGTACTCTGGTCTTAAATGATATATAAGGGTATAGCTGGTGATATGACAGGTGGTGACTATTTGGAAAGGTGTGTTGGTGTGTGTGTAGCGATGGTGTGGTAGGAAGTCTATGGCTGAGTAGTTTATGTGACAATGGTGGTGTGAGTGAGATAGATCTGGATCTTTCGTGTCGTGATGATAGAGAGTGTAGCTTGTACAACTATATGTAGGCGGTGAGATTCTCTGAAGAGCACGTTTTATATGAAGGTTATTGTAATATTGTGTGTTCATCTCCGCTATAGTCTGGGAGAAATAACACGACACGTGTGTTCTTGTGGACACGTGAGAGATTAGCAGAGATCACAGAGACTGTCTCATCAGGACACACTAGACACTAGTGATATGGGTGTTCTCTCACTGATGTTGGAAGGTTGTGGGAAAAGGAGGTAATTTGTTACATGGAATTACAACAAGAGTTAAAATGGTAGAAGATAGAGGTGAGGACGATTAGGTATGGGTTTGGTGAGTAGAGTGAGTATGCATCACTTAGGGTGTTCTTCTATTGACTAAGTGACTGTGACCGAGGGGTGGTTGGGACACTAGTTTAGGTTTTTGTGATGGTGTAGAGCGAGAGACACAGTAGTCACACAGCTACGAAGGATTGTGAGAGCAGATAGTCTTCTTTGTAGGGTTTCTCTATATGTAGCGAGGAGAGTAGAGACCGGGGTGGCGGTACACAGATGTAGATGAGGGTTGATCTGATAGGTGGTATGGGGCCGTGTATGAGTAGATTCAAGTGATACCCGGGTATGATTCTCTATAGTAAGTGGTAAGGTTACTCAGAAGTGTAGGGGAAGGTGTGTGCAGATATCTTGTTCGACTGATTGGTGTGGGGTGAGAGTATGTGTTGGTAGAGGTGGAATTTTAGAGGGTGGGTTGAATGTTGAGTAGATTGTGAGTGCGAGATCTTCTGTGTTGGAGATGTCATCGAGAGGGAATTGGTAGGTGTACTGATTGTAGATGTTTGGACAGGTGTGTGTGTATATATAGAGAGGGTGTGATTGATGGATAGTGGAGGTGTGCAATGGTGTGTGATGCACTATAGAGTATTGATAGGTGTGTGACTATATATTATAGTGGACTGCATGAGGTCTTAGAGATGGTTGAGAGGGAGTGTTGTGATGGCGATATGGATATGTCAAGTTAGTTGGTGTAGGTGTGAGAGGATGAGAAGTCTCTATGTAATACACCAATGGATCATAGGTGGGGATATGAGATTATGAGTGCGAGAGTGTGTAGAGAGAGTGAGAGTTGGGTGAGTGAGTGGTGTGGATGGTGAGTGGGGTGGTGGTTTAAAGTAGAGGAAGTAGTTGGATATGGTATTGTTGTGAGTATATGGGTTGTATGGATTGTTTTTGGGGTGAATTGTGTGTTGGTGATTGGGGAGGGGGGGGGTATGTTATTTAGGTGGATGGGTTGGTGTGTGAGGTTGTGGGTTAGTTGTTGTGGTGGTTGATTGCAAGTCTAGTTGACAGGCTCATATGAGGTTGTAGCAGTGGTGAGTAGACATAGGAGTTGACACATATGGGTTTGTGGGGGTTTAAGTTGGTTTAGATATAGTCTTGGTGGAGGTGGTGTGTTTGAGTGTGGCAACAGTGGGGGGGAGTGATACTAGGTGGTGTTGAGAGATATGGTAGTATGTATTATTTGTGTGTGAGAGTATTATGTGGGAACGTGGTGACACTTGCTGTACGGGTGTGCAGTGGCAGATGTGTATATGGTGGATTGTGATACACGTAGAGTGTTTTTCTCTCTCAGTTTGGTTTTGTTCTGTTGATATATGCTCCACAAGATATTGGTATTTAGTGTGCAGTATAGAGTAGGGGAGTTCTTTCTCTGACAATAGTGATTATATTTGGTATCACACGGTGGCATGTGTCAGATGAATTTATGTGTGAGGAGGATCTACACATGAGCT
This sequence comes from Cheiracanthium punctorium, assembly GCA_038373885.1. Lineage (NCBI taxonomy): Eukaryota > Metazoa > Arthropoda > Arachnida > Araneae > Cheiracanthiidae > Cheiracanthium > Cheiracanthium punctorium. The sequence continues at coordinate 19,129 of JAWZYV010009468.1, forward strand.
GATATACACAGTTGTGTATTAGTAACATGCGTGATTAGGGTGAACCCACACAACAGATAGTGAGGTACAACACTCGATGGTATGAGGTGGACGGTAGACATGACGGAGATGGGTGTTGGTGGATGGGAGTTGGTGAGTTCTGTCAAGAGTGTGGGAGGGATCAGTGTGTTGCAATTTGATAGTCACAGAGAGGGGACTGGTTATATTATGATGTGGGTTAGTAGGTATCACCACACACACAATGACATGGGGCAGATGGATGTTCAACTTTGTATTGAGTGTTGGCAGAAATCTGTATTGAGTGGTGGGGGTGTGAAGAGTAGATGGGTCAGTTCACTCTAGCTAGCACATAGAGATTGACTCTATTGATCTTTGGGGTACACATGTGGTAAGTGACGTGCGTGACGTGAGAGATAGGCGATAAGAGAGGAGCGGGATTTTTTTGTGGTTTATGTTATGGGTAGGTGATTACGTAAGAGGACAAGATTCACTTCTGAAACAACAGAGGTGGTATTGATTGACTCTGGATGGAGAGTTGACATCTACATAGCGTAGTGTAGAGTATACACTATTAGTGATATATGGACAGTGGTTAAGTCATATCATTCGAGATTTGAGTGTGTATCAGAGATTGTCAATAGTATAGGACTGACTGTAGAGAGAATGGACAGTATCTGTTGTCATATTTTTATTACTCTGATCACGGGAGGGTGGGGGATTTGGTTTGTTGTTGTTTTGGATTTGGTGTAGGAGGTTTAGAAGGTGTGGTGTGGTATTGGTTGTGTTTGAATGTGGGGTGCTGACATATGAGTGATTTGTGGGTGACTGAGCATGTACACACAGATTTACGGGTGGGTTACGGATGGTGAAAGGACTTAGTAAATATTTGAGGTGGTAGAGAAGTCTGTTGGGGTTGAGAGAGGGAAGGTGTTTAGATTTGTAGGAGGTTTTTGGGGTTTGGAGGGGGGGTTAGGGGATGGGGTGGGAATGGGTTATTGGAAGGGGGTGGAATTGTAGACAGGGTGGTGAAGTGTTGGGAAGGGAGGGGTGGGTTTTTGTTCTTTGTTGGTGGGGATTATGTGGGATGTGGTGGTTAAAAGTTTGTGATGTGGTGGGTATTGTTGTTTTAATGTTTTGGTTAAGGGGTTTTTTTTGTGGGGTTGTTTTGTTGGGGTGGGGGATTGTTGGATGGGTGGAGTTTCTTGGGGTTATTCTGGATCTGTCTATTCATTTTTTTTAGGGAGGGGATGTGTTGGGGTTTTGAGGGTTGTTTAAGTAGGGGGATGTTAGGTGTTTAGAATAAAGTTTGTGGTATGGTTGAGTGTTGTTGGGTTGGAGGGTTTTGTATGTTTGGATGTGGTTGGGGTTGAGGATATTGGGTTGGTATTGTGTTGGGATGGGGTTTGGGTGAGGTGTGGTGGGGGAGGGTTTGAGGGTTTTATGTGAAGGTTTGGGAAGGTGGTGAGAGGGGTGTGATTGTTGTGGTGGTTATAAGGGGAAATGTTTGGGAAGAATTTGGATTTTAGTGGGGGGGATCTCTTGTTAGAGAATAATTTTTAATGTTCATGTGGGGATAGCAGTGGGTTGGGTAGTAGGAGAGTGGTAGTGAGTCTGGATGAGGTACTCTAGTGGTGATGTTGTATCACTGGCTGGGGGACAGAGAAGAGATCTGTGTCGTGTTGTCTATTATGAGGTGAGAGTGTCGGAGATGTGGTGGTCTGAACGGGAGATTGGGATGGAGTAATGGGGTGGGGGGTGGTTTGGTTATGAGTGAGTAGAGACTGTGACATGTGGGTGGTGATGTGTGTTGGGCGGGGATGATTATATTATGAGTGGGTGGGGAGTGGTTGGTATTAGGAGGAAAGTTATTTTTTTGGGTTGAGGAAAGATTAGGTATTGTATAGAGGGTATATTAATTGTGAAGTGTGATCAAATGTATGTGAATATGGTAATATGGAGATAGGTAGGTGATATTATGTGGACAGGATAAATGGGTGGGGGAAAGAGGTAGTGTCTAGTGTATGGAAAACATGGCCCCTTACTAGTTCACTATGCAGTTTTACATATTTGTGACCGCTGTTGCATTTTTTCAACATAAAACATTTTTAGAACTTAAAATTTGAATTTTAAAATTATGTACATATTCATACTTGAGCAAGGTTTTATGTTAATTTTTTTTTTAAACATCTGTATCCCATTTGTATTATTAGCTCACATGGATGCTAATTCAGGGATGGCTATTACATGGCACACATGCAAAGTTTGGCATGCTATAAAACTCTTCTGGACTGACAAAAAATTTTAAGTTTCTTTTCTTCTTTAAAACATAAAACACAAGGCACTGATACTCAAAAAAAAAAAAAAAAAAAAAAAAAAAATAAATAAATAATAATAATCAATTAACTGTTATTTTGGTAATTTGATCAAATTGCATTTACCATACCACCCAAAAAAATGTCTCCAAGTTCATCTAGTTGTTGTGCCCATCATAGGATCTAAAGTGGACCAAAGGTGGTCCACTTCAGATCCTTTAGGTCCGCATAATCGAGGCACTTATCCTCTTAGGCGATATCGAGGCAGTTATCCTCATAAAGGTCAGCATGAGGATTGGTGGTTATTGTTTGTAATTTGGCTAGAATGGCAGGACAGTCAAAAATATGTTCAGGGTTCAATTCCGGGGATTCAGAACAATTCTTGCAGGTCTGGTAAGTTCTGGTTCCATGTCCCTGGATTTTCATTCCCCTATAATGTTTTGTTCTGGGTCTTTGCAATGGTTATGTCTGTATTTAATTTGCAGATTTAGTATTTACTTTTTATGGTTCATTCAGCAAATTCAAGTTTTGCTACTGTGTTAATATCACTGAGGGTGATCTGTGGGAGTCTTTCTTTATTTAGATTCCTCGCTTCCTTTGCCAAAGAGTCAGCGGCTTCAGTTTTCGTCAATACCAACATGTGCTGGGATCCACTGCATGAGACATTTCTTGTTCGGGTTTAGGACTTGGCGTAGTGAACTGTGTATTTTCTGTACAAGCGCGGAACAGCCCTTTATGATTCCCTGAAGAGCAGCTTTAGAGTCGCTCAAATTAATTAATCTTTCAGCTTCTGTGTGATTTATGTACTGATTTAGTGCTTCCTGGATAGCGAGGATCTCACAAGTGTAGTTCGAGGCTATTTTACCTGCACTGACCCTGAATTGTTTCGTCCCACACTGTGGAGTAGTGAAGTTGGCTCCAGCTCCTCCGTTCTCTACAGTACTGTCCGAGGATTCATCAGTAAATGCATGGACAAAGTTTCCCCCTGAATAGGAATAAATGGTTCTAGCTCTTTTAGCTTTGATTTCGGAGATTAGTTATTTCATAGAGCAAGGCTCAATAAGGTCAGTTATAATACTGGCACTTAATGGTAAAATAGAGCAAAATTGGTTCTTCTAAAATCTCGTGTATGATGCTCAAGTCCACAAATTTTGGTTGCTTAATCGTACTGTAGAGTAGAGGATCGTTTAAGTCTAGTCCCTTTGCTTCACTTCCGAAAGGTTTTGTTACTAATGTGATCTATTTCATGACTTCTAATTCCTTTAGTAAATTTTATGACACTGTAATTTCTTCTGTTCTTGAGAAGCTGAAGATCACATTTCTGTTTTGACTTAATATTTTTTGTGGAGGAAACAGTTCCGTAGATGATCTTTGTGGCTCTGACTTGTATTTTACTGAGCCTCTCAAGCGTAGAAACAAAAGCTTGACCCCAAATAGGTGAAGCATTTTCCATTATGAGACAAAGTAATGTGGTATGAGTGGCTTTCAAGGTTTGGGGCTTGTTCCCACACAGACATTTTAGAGTGTCTGTATTGCACTAATTGGGGATTGATAATTTGTACATAACTGTTCATCTAGTAATGGACAGTTATGTACCAAGATTACTGGGGAAATTCAGTTTTCTAGTTCATTTGTTAATTATTATTTCTGTATATATGAATTTATAATCTAGACTAGCTGAAGTACCCGTCCTCGACGGGTTAGTGAATGCAAATTTCCAAAAAAGCAAGATCTTTCGTCAGCATTGTATGAGTACACAGAATGGATGTGGTATGTTGCCAAAGTAAAGAAAGCGAAGTTATAATTTTTATGTATTGTTAAAATATTACAGGTTAGAGAGTCACTAAGTAATATCATTTCATTCGCATTAGTCGTAATTATGTGATGCGCGAATGAATATTGACGCATATTGAAATAATTTTCGCAAAATCTAAAAATTCAATCAACATTTTTGAAAAAATGGAAGCCTAGAATTTAAGTTGAGTGACAACCTCATTGACAAACTGTCAACCAAATTCGTTTCATTCCCTGCAATCTTTATTTCGTGATGCTGGAACAAATTTTCAGCATTTTAAAACGATTTTCGCAAAATCTCAAAATGTAATCAAAATATTTTAAAAAATTCAACGCCTATAAATTAAGATTAGCAACTACCTATCATATCACTAAATTTCGCATCATTCGTATTAGTCGTTATTACGTGATGTTTGAAGAAATATAAACGCATTTTAAGAGAATTTTCACAAAATCTCAAAATCTAATAAAAATGTTTAAAAAATTGGACTCCTATAGTTTATGTTGAGCAACCATCTATCGTGTGACCAAATTTCATATCATTCGCTTTAGTCGTTATTACGTAATGCGGGAACAAAGATTCACTCAGTTTTAAACGATTTTCACAAAATCTCGAAATCGGATCGATTTTTTTTAATTAGATGCTTATAGTTTAAGTTGAGTGACCACCTATCATGACACCCAATTTCATATCATTCGCTTCAGTCGTTTTTGCATGATGCTTGAACACAAATTTACGCAGTTTGAAACGATTTTCTCAAAATCTCAAAATCCAATGACGATTTTTTAAAAATTGGATGCCTATTTTTTATGTTGAGGGACCACCTATCATGACACCCAATTTCATATCATTCGCTTTAGTCATTTTTACGTGATGCTTGAACACAAATTTACGCAGTTTGAAAGGATTTTCGCAAAATCTCAAACTCCATTCAAGATTTTTTTAAAATTGGACGCCTATGTTTTAAGTTGAGTGAATACTTATCATGACACCCAATTTCATATCATTCGCTTCAGTCGTTTTTGCGTGATGCTTGAACACAAATTTACGCAGTTTGAAACGATTTTCGCAAAATCGGAAAATCTAATCAAGATTTTTTAAAAATTCGACGCCTATGTTTTAAGTTGAGTGACCACCTATCATGACACAAAATTTCATATCATTCGCTTCAGTCGTTTTTACGTGATGCTTTATGATGCTTATGCTTCACGTGATTACGTGAAAAAAAGCGTCACGGACAGAAGGACAGAATGACAGACAGACAAACTTTTTTTTGAGGGTCGCATCGGAATTCCGGGTGCTTGAAACGGATAGAAATTGTAACATTTTTGAATTCCAAGAAATGTACAGACAAAAGTCTAATTTTATTTATATAGATAATCGGGATATTTGGGAACACCTATTTTTCAAGGTCCCCGGCTATTACCCCAGAGACCTGTGTGATAATCAGGTCGCGCAAATAGTGTCTTCTTTTAAGTAATATAGTCTTAAAGCAATATACAGTGTGTCCAGTGCTAACGCTGTCCAATGGCTATTACCTAAACTGTTAGTCAGAGACACATAGTTCCAATTGCAAAAATGCTTTAAAATGTATAATCTATTACATCAGAAGCAGTCAAAGTCAATAAATCAATATCTATAAAAATTAAGAAATTTAAATTTTTATACGGTCCCCGATCCTATCAGTTATATTTAGAAAATTTTTCTTTATGCAATTTCATGCACAATAAAAAAAAATTCGCCCTTCTACGACCTAAATTCATCGATTTATGAAGCAGCAAACATTGTGACTTAAGTCACTTTTCCAAGTTTAAAAATGCTCCGTTATGGTAAACCGTTAAGGGACCATATAAATACTGAAATTTTAAGTTATAGGTTTTAATTTCATTTTCTGGCATAATGCGGAAAAAGACGCTAAACTAATTTTAGAGTACTGATCTTTAAACAGACAAGGCCTTATTATCGCATGGGCAAATCAGGACTTTGCCCAGGGCCCCGGCTCGAAAGGGCCCCCAATTTCAAATGTTGTTCTGAAATATTCTTTTTTATATCAAAATTTAATAAAAAATAAAACAAATATCATAGATCAGGGTCCCCCAAATCCATCAATGCCCGCGGCCCCTGTTGGTCATAATCGAGCCCTGCAAGCAGAGGGTTATACTCAAGCTCTATTAAAATCTATCTGAGGTCAGACTTACTAAATCGTATATGTGTAGCATGCATATGTGTAACATAAGAGTGTGCTACGCAAAGTACAGGAAGAGTTTTTGGTACGGGTGTATATTCAGATTGCAGTCGAAGGAAGTTATTTAACGCCAGTTCATTTAAAAAACCTGTTTAAAAAATTTTCCTTTCAGCATAAGCTATATTTTTGTTACTTTATTCGGTACACATTTTTAAACGTTAATCTTCTTTATTGCAATCTATATTCATAAAATAGGTAATGAAATTGCTAATAAATATTACAAAGCTCAAACCATGTACATAAATTTTTCTCATTCATTTTGTATACAACCCCTATTTCGCAGCTCGGAAAGTGCTGTAACTTTAAGTAGCTGTAACTCGGTGAATTTTGGTCGTAGAAGAACAAATTTTTTTTTATTGTGCATGAAATTGCATAAAGAAAAATTTTCTAAATATAACTGATAGGACCGCAGGACCGTATAAAAATTTAAATTTCATAATTTTTATAGGATTTGATTTATTGACTTCGATTGTTTCTCATATAATAGATTATGCAATTTAAAGCATTTTTGCAATTGGAGCTCTGTGCCTCTGACTAACGATTTAGGAAATAGCCATTGGACAGCGTTAACACTGGACACCCTGTATATTAAAGCCTTATTGATGTATATAATGACACAATTTCATTCAGACCGGGTTATTTTGCTTATTAGAGTTCTTGAAAATATGATGGCATGCATAGTAAAGACATTTGGGTGATTCCATAGTGTTGCAAGCATTTATGTCATTTTCATAGTAGTAACTGACATAATAGAAAAAATTAAAAAATTATATGCAATGATTATAAAGGTATTCTCTTTGACAAAAGTACCTCAATAACATTTACACTTAAAAGCAAAACGAATTTATTTTGATATAGAATTCTTCATAAAATCTAACAAAGTCATCTGATAGCTCAAGATTTGAAAATTGCATAACTCCGGGTTTGATAAGTTGAGGTATTACTGTATATATAAATATATTATTGTGTCAGTTCAAATGCCGATATAGTATTTTGATAAATGAGATCCAATGTATTTCTTTATATTTTCATGGTTCTATTATGTGTCCTTTTTCTGTTTGCTCCTCTATTTATTATTTTTCTGAGTGCATTATGTTTAGTTCATAATCTAATTATTTTCTATACATATATATGCAGGGTTTTCCTTATAGAAAAAAACTGGGTGAGAATTTCTCACCCTTTCCCCCAAACTGAGTGAGATTTTTATAAAATGGGTGAGAATTTTTTGCTAATAGATTTGGGTTGGGTAAATATCCAGTGGGTAAGGTATTTATAAATGGGTATTTATTCCTCTGTAAGGTAAATACCCAAAATCAAAGTATTTTATGATTTTTAGTTATTTTTATTGAGTGTAACTGGACCTCCAAGTCTAAATCAAGCACAGGTACATGCAATAAAAATAACCCAGTTTAAGATCCCCCCAGAATCAGAATGTTCCCAGGAACCCCCAGATCCCTTCTTTTTCTTTTCTTTCATAGACTTTAGTTCTTGAGAATCCACTTTTGCACTCAGTGTTCTATATTATTATTATTTTTTCCTTTGAGAAACCGATTTGTAGGGTGCATGAATTTCTTGCAGTAATAATTTTTTAATGCGAGAAAAAGAAAAAAAAAATGTGAGATTCTCGCACTCTAGTGAAAACACTGATATGTATAATAAATAACAACAAAGAGAAGGGTTGTATGTATGAAAGGTGTTTCACTGACTACTAGATATTTGCCACCTATTAGATTTTTTTTTTTTTTTAATCTGTAGAATGGTTGATATTATTAACCCATTTGTGCCTGGATATTTTTGCGACTTTCTTCGATTTTTACTGATAACAGAAATAATAGATAAATTTCTGATATCAACTTCTTGAACAAGGGATGCTTTCTTTTAAAATCATTATGTATAAAAATCCAAATATCAACGTCTTACTTGGTCATGTTAAAACATTTTGTAGAGTTGAGGCTCAGTACTCATGAATAAAGGCTAGGAAAAATAAATAACGTTTTCGACTAATAGCGAAAATGCCGTCCCAAAAAAAGGACACTAGGCATAAATGGGTTAAATATGAAAACTTTTTCTGTTTTTCAATAGATCACTCTATTTAAACTGCATGTAACAGATAAGCAGTAGTATATTAGCCAATATTTTCTGTTCTATAACCAACAGAAACTTTGTAAAGATGTAATTTGTCTTATGATTTTAGATTCGTAAACTGCAGAAAGAGCAAAAACGGTTGCGGGACATCTTTTCTCTTTATGACCAGACTGAAAGGGAACTGCAAGCCTCGTTTTTTATGGCCACTACCAACAGCCAAGATCATGAAAATACGTACAGAGAGAAACACAAATACCTCTCGCTGATAACTGGAGTGATTGGTGGAGTGCTGGGATTAATTGTGTCCAGCTTCAACAACTGGAGATATCGAAAAGAATTTAAAAACTTAGCATCTGACTTATCCGATCAAATGGTTGAATTGAAGAAATCAGTAGAAAATCCGACATTAACTGGTGCATCTAACGAAGTGCTATACAGTGCAGATGATTTACCTGAGAAAGCAAAGCACTTGCTTAGTTCTATAGCATCTCAACATAATAAATTAGAGGAGAGCATAAAATTTTTACAAAACATTTTAAATAACAGTGCCACGAATAAAAACCCAAGCTATGTAGTAAATGACAGCCATACAGATGAAATTTTTAATGAGTTTGAAAAGAACCTTACGTCTAAGTTAAATTATCATTCATATGTAAATTTAGGTCTTGTAGGATCATATACTTTATTTTTCTCTTTATTACTTTTTTACATGACTAGAAGCTGATAATTATTTTTTGTATGTGAAGACTTTAAATATATAGCTACTTTTTGTAAATGAGTACTTATTAATTAAAATAATGTGCAGCAATACTGCACATATGTGTTATGGAGGCAAGAGAATCACAGGCTAAATATTTGATGAAAATGAGCTTACATCAACCAAACAAGTGAATTATTCAGAGATATAATTTGTGCTAGTCATTTTTTATGATCAGTGACAGTTATTTTAATTAAAATCATGCTTAAACACTTGTTTTACAAGGAGTTTATTTCATTGTGTTTTTTGAAAATGGAAGCAAATTAGACTAAAGTGCATTAGTGTTCGTAATAGAAAAGTGTTTTTATACAGTGCGTAAGAATACTTAGTGATCATAAATAATAATTAAAGTCAAGTGTTAAAATCCTATAAAATTTTAATTATTTTTAACATTTTATGTATATATATAGGATCAGGTAAGGTAATTACAATTAGAGGAATTTAAAAAAAATCTATAAAGGATGAACTTTTGCAAAAATATTTGTCATAAAGCTTTCATCATTAATCATGGAGAATGACCGTTCTATGAGTGATGCAGCATGCACCAACCAACAACCAACTGAGCCACTCTATATATACAGGTCATTTTTTGAATTTTGTGGAGTCCCTTTTTTCCCTCGGAATCCGCTCTAATGATTTTTTAAAATTAATGTATGATTTTAATCGGTGCTGAAATCAGTGGCTGACATTGCTTGTTTATTTAGGAACACTTTTTTTTTTTAAAAATTTAATCCAGTTTAAAGAGGGGACTATTTAACTCCCGCATAATAAAACTAAAACAACTTCATCCCAGTAGGCGATAAGACACGGCCAACTGGTTTTGCGGAAGAGTTATATGCCGCGCTTCTGCTTATGTCATCAGCTGTACCTAGTTCATGAATTTATACAATGAACAGTGATAAACTTGTTTCTGTAGGGATTAAAAAAACAGTTAGTCATATCAAATGGTAGAGAAGAAAAGTATACAATTTTTTTCTTAAAGCATTTATTTATTGATTAAAAACTAAGATTCTTAGAGTTCCTATCATAGGTCGTTTCATTTCAAAAACGATTTTGGTGCCATCTATTTAAAAATAAAGAAAATTATTGCATTAACAATAACTTCATTATTAATTAAACAGGATGCTCACTGATGACTAAAAAGGCGACGGGCGACTGTTTTGATTAAAATTGTCAGTTTCATACTATTTTTAAGTTTTGGGTTACTTGTAGCTAACTCCAGGCGACTAATTTGAAAATCAGATTTCAGTTTTTGTTAACTCCCTTTTCTTTTAAAAGTTGCTACTGATTATTCATCAAACAGTCTAATCTGTTTTTTTTTTTAATTAAAAAAATTTTTTGAAAGCCATACTATAAAAATGAATGTAGTATATGCTCTGTTATTTAACGAATAAAGTTTATAAATTTCTTATTTTATTCATTCCTTTTTAACTGAAGTTTGTCACGTATGTTTATTTTTAACTACAAATGTTTGCAAAAATGTTACTTTTTGGCAACTAAAATTAAGAAAATGTCTTCTGAACTGGCGACTTTTTAAAGATGTACAGGCTACTAATGATATTATTTTTTCTTCCATTAGTGGATGTCCTATTTTAAACTTATTATTACATTGAAGTGGCATCAACATTAACACATTCAAGTAGCATTAAATTTTTTTTTTCAATCATTATTTAAGTTAAAGACAAAAATTGAGTAATATATGCATAAACTTTTATCTCATTTTATTGTTTGATAAATAAATTCTAACAAAGAATAAATTCTAACAAAAACATGCCAATTTTCAAACAAAAACATGCCAATGTCTGTTAAAAAGATCTTGTGACTTTTTTAATCAAGTACTCTGATTACAGCATGAAAACAGAGTTGTATGTTTATTTATATAACTCAGTGTCAAGCAAATTTCTGAAATTCGTCTGTGAAACTAATTTATTGTCTTCTGATCATACCTCTAAATAGTAATGATATCCCCATACAAAATCCCTTAATGTGTTAAAAGCTTGTGACACAGCATTTTACTTAATGATCCAAAATAATGATATCAAATTTGAGTGACGCTCTAGTGTGACTTTATAAGATTTGTTTACAATTACTTTTGTTTTATTTTTTAAAGAAGATTTGCACATTCAAGTGATGCTTTTAATTATCAATTGCACTGTCAGATATATCACACTTTCTCTGAGCTTATATTATGTATTCAAGTGAATTTATTTCAATAATTTAATTTATATTTTGTGTCATGCTATCCAAATGGGCAAGTAAAATTTATATAAATGTTTACTTTGTGTCATAGTATCCAATCTAAGTGAAATCTATTCAAATACATAGTGTGTTACAAAGAAAACATTTATGTAAATTTTGCTTGCCCTTTTGGATATCATGACAAAGAAGATAAATTAAATTGTTGAAATAAATTCATGTGAATACATAATATGGGCTCAGTGAAAGTGATATATTGGACAGTGTAATTGATAATTAAAAGCAGCACTCTAATGTGTAAATCATCTTTAAGAAATAAAACAAAAGTAATTGTAATGGAATTAAAAAAAACAAATCTTATATATCATTATTTTTAAGACCCATATTTAGAATTCATAGCTATAATGTAAAATGCTGTGTCACAAGCTTTTAACTCATTTAGGGGATAAGGAACGTTGAAATGTGCGAAAAGCGACCAAATTTAAGAAAAACTAGCAGCATACCCGTTCTCCGCACGGTAGGGAACAAAACTTTTTCTTACATGTATAATTTGAATTGATTCCAGTAATGTGGAATATAAAAATAAACAACATGATTTGACTCTTGGCGTAAAGATACTCATTAGTTAGTTCGTAAAGTTAGTATAAATACTGATCTGAGGACATTATTAATATTATGAAACAAAAAACTATGTTGGTGTCATTGGCGATCAGAAAAAGAAAAGCGTGACGGTTCCTAAAAATTTCTAACTTTCAAAATGTCTCATTTCTACATCATACTTTTTTAAATTTAAGTTATACCATTAATACCTTAGATACTACATGATGTGAAGGACCGTTTTTTACTTCCTTGTACGTAGTATAAGGAAGTAATGTGATCCCGAAAAATTTTGGGGGCCAAATTTCGACAAAAAAACCGATTTTGACTACCTCTAAATTTAATTAAAAAAATTTTTTCGATGCATCTCATCGTAGGCTAGCATGCACGATCATATTAACACGTCTGCAACTCATTTTGACCAGCGGCGAGTCTACTGTGGCCAGTTTTTCCATGCCGTCTGTACGTACGTATGTATGTAACTCACATATCTCAAAAACTATTGGTCGTAGAATGTTGAGATTTGATATTTAGGATTTTTCTATGATCTAGTTGTGCACCTCCCCTTTTGGTGGCAATCGAATGGATAGTTTATGTACAGGACCGCCCAAAAGATTCGAAATACATTACGCTCTATGGGCCGAAATTCATTAAACTCGCCTAACTCAAAAGCTATTAGGCGTAGAATGTCGAAACTTCATATTTTGGATAGTTGTAACATCTAGTAGTGCACCTCCCCTTTTGGTTCCATTCGACTAGATAGTTTATCTACAGGACTGCCCAAAACATTCGAAATACATTACGCTCAATGGGCCGAAATTCATCAAAGCGTTTTTTAGAGGTATTGGGCTATTTCAAACGACTCAGAAGTGATATATGCTGTAAAGAGTTAGAAAATGAATTTCTCCATTAAAGAAAGTGTCTTTATCATTTATAGTTCTGCTACAGGAACACTCAAAAGATTTCCAATACATTACGGTCAATGGCAATTTTAGGGGCATTCATCCATTTCAAGCACAATACCGTCCTACCACATAAGTTAGGTAATGGTCCGACCACGGTCACGTGCCTCCCTCAAGAACTATGCCAAAAGTCGCCAAGCTTGGCGACTTTTGGTGTACGTGTGTGCATATTTAACTCTCAAATCTCAAAAACTATTATGAAATTTCATATATAAGAATGTTGTAACAGCTAGTTGTGCATCTCGATTTTTGGTTCCAATCTACTGGAGAGTTTATTTACAGGACCACCGGAAAGAATTTCAGTACCTTAATGTCTATGGACATCTTCAATATAATACTACTGTAGACAGTCATTGTTTGGTACATGCCCAAAATCTCGCCGTCTGTCCTCGACCTTGGCGATGCGTCGAAAATATTTTTGATCTAATGGACGTGCAAGGAAGTCATGTGTTGGACACATCAGATTTTTTTTATAATTAAATAGTTGTGTGTACCCGCTCTTCGCAAGGCAAGAAGAGAACATTTTCCTAAAATGTTATCATAACTACTTGTGACAAAACAGAATCTCCAAGAAAAAAAAAAGTTCAGGTACAGAATTTTCTTTTGAAATTACCGCGGGATATATTAACGCGACGTAGAATTATTTAATGTTTAGTTAGCTGTGATGTAAGATGGCTGTTGAAAAACGAAAAGAAACGAATAGTTTCACGAAATATTTATTAACGCGGTATATTGTGCTTTGATCAATATTGCCCTAGCATATCTAATAACTATTACTTACAGTATCCTTTACTGATACCAATATATTTTCGTTTTTCCATCTTTAATGTTTAAAGAAACGGTTTAGACATTTGCCACTTATGTAGTTTTTTATTCTTTCGTGATTCTTTGCAATTTACGCATTAGTATAAACGATAATCATTTCACTTTCTGGCTGCCATTAAAACAGCTCTCCATACATTTTTATGCATAATTCTTGTCAGATTGGTGTATTTAGCACGTAAAATATTTCCTGCGATTCGAAAACGTGTCCCGTTTAAAAATTATATCGAAAATAATGCTGGATAATTCATCGTTGAAAAAACAGCATTCAATTCTTTTTCTGGCAACGTAATATAAAATAGGGAATAATTTCGTGCGCAGCCTATGTTTTGTTTGTGAGCCCGTTATTTTGAGTTTCGAAAGGAGTTTTAATCTCGTTAGATCAAAATGATGTAGATTTCACATGTGGAAACTCAGTTATTTTAAAGTCATTTTATTTATGTTTTTCGAATGTTAATTTTATTCATTGTTACTGTTTCTAAGACAACCATAGCGGAAGATATCATACCGAAATCTTGAAACAGCTTTTATTGAATTCAAAATCCTTCTTTACATAAAAATTCGTAAAAAATCTCCTAATTTATATTTTTCTTCCGTTCTTCTTTTAAAAGTGGGCTAAATATATGCTTCGTCTTTTGCCGAAATATAAAAACGTTATGACAGATAGAATGAAAGATGCAACAGTTTTAAAATTATTTTTACGCAAACGTCGTCAAAAGAGAAATTCTTTTTAAAAATTCCCAAAAATCGGAAAAATATGTTACATAGTCAAAACAAACTATTTTCGAAAGAAAATTTTCTCCTCTATCCGATAATGCAAATATCGTTTTATTGCGAATGCAATGACCGGCGTTATTACGTATTATGCAAAAAAAATTGCCAAAAATCGAACAAAATATAATATAAAACATTTTCTAATTCGAATTTCGGAAAAATCGCTCCGAGGCGTCTTAGGATCTGTCCCAGTGAAGCCGTATGCAAAATTCGGTAGGTCTGCGACCAACCGTCTCGGCGCAATGCGACCGAGAGACGCGCGCAAGAACATCGGTGGCCACAAACCTACCTACATAGCTACATACAATGTTTACTCTCGGATTTTATTATATATAAGATTTTTGTCCCCAAAATATGCAGTAAGCTGTTAGCTTTCCATTCCATGTGAAATTTTCCGAATCTGACAATTTTTATGCAAGTTTACATTTTTTGATAAAGTGGGTGTAGCTTTTAAAGAGTCTAGATGAACAGCTGATCTTTGTTTACGTAATGCTATCAAGCTGAATACAACGGGGGAATTCTCTCTCTGTTATTGTTTTAATGGCGAATGGTAACAGCTGTTCGACTACAACTTTGATCTGTTACCCCCTCTGTGTCTGTGTTTGTTTACATTGGTTTTCGTGTTCTTGTGTAGTTTGTAGATTGATTTTTATCAAAGCCATATTTGAGCTCTGGTTGTGAGGTGTATTTTAAATGTATGTTTGTATACTTTTCGTTAAATTGTACTAGATTTCAAATAAAATAAAATGCATAAAATTAGTTTGTGATGGCGAAAACTGAAAGGTCGCCTATGTGGTAAGTGACAGGTCGCTACTCTGAAAGCAAAAAAGCGATGGGAAAAACTGAAGAAATCAGATGATTCCAATAGTTATATGCCATTATATATTGATGCAGGTATTACGGACCCTGAACCTCACAATATCCCAGAACCTGGAACCTCCTACAGAGTAGAATCTGTAAATAGTCATGAAATAACAGGGAAAAAATTCTTTTGCAAATAAATGTAAGTTGAAACTCTGAAAAAGTCAGCTATTTTGAACCTGGATGTTCAGCCACAAATCGGAGTCCTGCATTCACTATTGTTCATGACAGCATCTGGAGTGAACTATTAAAAAGTTTGTCTTGCCAAACATGTGGAAAGAATGAACTAAATGTTGAAAGTAATGGCTCATTTGATTATTCAGCTAAACTGAATTTAATCTGCATGTCATGCAAAACATGCTATAGCAAAACACTTTCCAGTCCATGTCTGTCAGAGCGCAGAAGATTTGAAGTAAACAAAAGTATGGTTGAAGACTTTTTAAACATAGGCAGAGGCCATTGAGACATGGAGAAGTTTTCCATGACTCTTGGCTTAGATTCTCTGGATAGAAAAACTTGATAAATGTGTCCTTCGAATTTTTGAAGAAAGCAAGCATGTATGAGAAACTGTTCTTGGTATGGCTCGTAGAAAAGTGCGAGAAGTTCACGAGTCTGGTACAGATTCTTCAGCAGATGCAATTGATGTTGAAATGTCATTTGATGGGTCTTGGCACAAACGTGGCCATACTTCACTGTATACCATTGGGTGTGTAATCGATATTATGACAGGATTAATTATAGATTACCACATTGAGTCGAAATATCGTCAGAACTGCCATGACAGCTTCAGATCTGAACGAGAATTCTGCAGAATATGCAATATGGTTTGAAAATCATATAAACACTGGTATGTGTGAGAAAAATTAGGATGGATCATTGAACTTGCTGCGAAAGTTTTGTGGAAGTGTTCAGTTGAAAATTGTCAAATGTGATATACAAGTATACTTTCAGACGAGGATTCCAAAACATTCCCCTGCCTGTCAAAATTAAATATCTATGAGGATACTATAATTCAAAAAGAGGAATATTTGAATCATGTTGCCAAACGACTTGGAACATCCCTGCCAAATAAAGTAAAAGAGCGACGAGCAAGAGGAATATGTTTCGGGGGAAGAAAAAGGGTAATTTAACTGATGAAACAATCACCAAACTTACCAACTACTGCAGGAAAGCAATTAAGGATAACATTCCATATGTTAACTAAATGAAATCGTCAATATTTGCTTCCCTGTTCCACAGATGCCAAACCAGTTCATAATAAATGCCCCACAGGACCCGAGTCATGGTGTTTTTACAACAGGGCAATAGCTACTGATGCGAAAGTACCCAGCCATAACACTCGGAAAACTAAATCATTCCAGGATGTTCTATCAAAGATCCTCCCTGTTTGTCAGTGACTGGCATCAGATGAGATTTTAATGAGATGCACATCGGGAAAATCTCAAACGAGGACTTCCATAGCATCGTAGCGACTTTCACAATGAGCCACGTTTTGAAACAAATACACATTTGTCTCAATGCAAAAATGCATGACAACTTGCGAGTTCCAACAGTTGATACAGCTAAAAGACAGGATAAGCGCAGATTGAAACAAAGCATTAATCGAAGCAATGTAAGCTTTAAAAGCAAATTACGCAATAAAATATATACTAAAAAGCAAAAAGAAAATTAAAAACAAAAAAGAAGGTGTAACATATTGTGCTGGTGTATTTTAGTGTGTGCACAAGTCTTGAAACGTGTTATAAAATTTTATTAGGTACTTCAAATTGTAAATACCTATTTTCACATTCATAAATGATTATTTCATCCTGCATAAATTGTTATGTATATAATGTACCTTATCTGTGAAAAATGTAAATCTGATTTAGTTTTTGCTTGTAAAACTTTCCTGTTGGTACGCACTTCGTTAGGTTCCATGTTCATTACGGTTTCTTAAATTGTTCTGTTAAGTCTGAGTTGTCTTTTATTCAGCTATTTTGAGATAGCTTTCTTTCAAAAGTTATAAATAATCATAATCTTATGCTTCATAAATTGTGCATTAATGTATTCATTGCAAAATTGAAACTTTATTATCATTTTTCTTAATTTAAAATTTTTGCTGTCGACTAGTGTTTCACACATATTATACAGATTCTCCCATATTTTTACAAATTTCTTAAACTTGTTTTTTATTTTATTTATGATAAGTAATTTGTTTTGTAAACAAAAGTTATTTTAGTCGGATAAAACAATTTTGACGAATCCTTATCTTGTTCAAATTTTCAATTCATGTGTAATTATTTTCAAAAATTGAGTTATTTTACATTCAGAAGTAATAAACCTTTATATTTACATACTTTATGAATTAATTTTTATCTGTATGCATAAAATATTATTGTTTTTCTCAGTTTTTGATTTTCACTGTCGACTAGCATTTTGAAATCTTCCATGTGCATTGGTTATTCTCCGATTTCTTAAATATTTCCTAGGCTTGTTTTTTATTATATGTTTGATATAATTGTGCATTAAATTTTGTAAGCAAAAGTTATTTATTACTGAAAAATGTTTTGAAATGGAAGGTAGGTGAATAAAAATTGTGCGGAGTGTTAGATAGAACAATTTTGACAAATCCTTATATTGTTCAAATTTACAATTCATGCGTATAACTAATTTCAAAAATTGAGTTATTTTACATACAGAAGAAATAAATCTTTATATTTACTTTATGAACTGATTTTAATATGTATGCAGAAAATAGAACTTGTTTTTCTCTGTTTTTGATTTTCGCTGTTAACTAGCATTTTGAAATCTTCCATGTGCATTGGTTATTTTCTGATTTCTTAAATATTTCTTAGGCTTTTTTTAAATTATATGTTTGATATAATTGTACATTAAATTTTTAAACAAAAGTTATTTAATTAAGATATAGGTGCTTAAATGTAAGACGTGGGTGAAATTTTGAAAAAAAGCCACACGTCACAAGAATTTAGTCTTTTTATAAACCTCAGCATTCCGATATATAAATTTTAATGCACAGTTATGTTCTTACTTATATTAAAAAAAATTAGAGCTGTTTATTAATATGGAATGCGCATGGGGTATTTTGAATAAATACTCCATACATATTTTTTTTTCTTAAAAATATCAATATTTTTCTTGAAAAAAAATTTTTTGAGCTTTTATTATTAATTCAAATACAGAATTTTGTGTTAGACAACTTTACATATAATTTAAAGGTAAAACTTCGAAATTTTTAAATTTAACGTCCCTTGTCCCCTTAAGGTTTTTTGTATGGGTATTATACATACCTGCCAACTTGTACGGATTGGCCGTACAATTTATGGATTTTGGACATTTTATACGGCATACAATTTTAAATTGGACAATTTTTCAAACAAAGTACAATGATATTAATTCTGGAACATAAATCCTGCACCAATATTGTAGTTTAAAAGCAATTTTTGTACCATTCCTGTGCTGAATATGATGTTTTAAGTTTGTTGTGGCCATTTTTATTTTTGAGATCGGAAGGAACCGAAACTACCAATTCAAAATTTCAAATGCATAAATAAGTGAATAAGCTTTCATAAAAGTTTATTTTTTTGTAAATAAAAATACAATGTGAAAACCTGTTTAACTGCATAAATATAAATTTTAGAAAGCTTGACAAGAAGTTTTCACTTCTGGCATGCTCAGCAGCAGTGTAACTGAGAGTGTAACGTCATTGAAATTAGCTGTGGTTGTAAATCCAGTCATTTCCAATCTGCAGAAGCCATCCAATCTTCTATGTAAATAAGATGTCAACAAATTCATCTCTTTTGGATGTTATACGTGCACATCCAATAGATTTGTAGCTTTGGATGGCAATTAAATATCTATGGGACATCTACTTCATTAGCTACATAAGATGTCTACTGATGGATTTCTTATGAATGGATTCTTATATATTTCCTATAGATATCTGGTTTCGGATGACTATTAGATATCTATAAGCCCTCTAAGGATATCTTATAGCGGTAGCATTTTAGAAATCCTATACATATATATTTTTCTCCACATATAAATATCCTTTAAATGTCCTGGATGTTATAGATCAGTTTAGATATTTATTAAACCTGATTTGGACACAGTGTGTTGTGTGGGAAAGTGGTTTGATCCAGTTTTGGAGAAAGTGAGACATCGTAATGATTACAATAGACTGTGATCGTTTACAAAAATATTTTACAAATTTTACAGAAATGCTTTTATAAAATTATATTATTTCTGAATATTTTTGAAGTTTGATTTCATTAAGATCAAAATTACTACCTTTCTATAAATTTAACATTAACTACTCACAATTAAAAAAAAAAATAGGTAGCAATTGTAATTGATGTCAGTTCTTGTAATCGACATCAGTACATTTAAGAACTATAATTAAACTTTAATGAAGGTTCTAATCTATATTTTGATGGGTTAAAGTTCTGTAAAATACAGCAAAAGCGCACTGCCCTCGATTAAACGCATGCCTGTTTTTCACACGAACTTCCATTGTTCTTAAAATGTCGAATTTTGGGCAAAACTAGTCTATGTTGCGTCCAGTGCAAGTTTAATAATTTTATACCTCTCCCCCCCCCCCAAAGAAAAAGTTAATCTATCCATTATTTGTGTTTTTTCACTGTGCAGCTTTGCCCCCTGTACCAAATAAACACTGCCCTATGCTATTATAGAGTAAAAGCTCAATTTGCTCAGGGAACACTGAGTGCGTTTAAAATAAATACCAATGTTACAAATATCTAAAGTAATGAATAAGTAGAAACATCAAGAGTTATCACACAACATTCAAAATTTAAAACAAACATTTGCTGAAGCAAGCTCATTACGTAATCAACAGCTGGCTGTCCAGAAAAAAAAAAAAAAAAAGTCTACTTTTAACTGGAGCCTCTTTTACTCCC
Organism: Cheiracanthium punctorium; assembly: GCA_038373885.1. Classification (NCBI taxonomy): domain Eukaryota; kingdom Metazoa; phylum Arthropoda; class Arachnida; order Araneae; family Cheiracanthiidae; genus Cheiracanthium; species Cheiracanthium punctorium. The sequence continues at coordinate 39,448 of JAWZYV010009468.1, forward strand.
CCCCCCTTTCTCACACTTTGCTCTTTCATTTCAATGGCGCATGCTAGATTATCCAATTTTTTTTTGTGAATACAAGAAGTTTTTTACAACTTATTTATTTATTAATTTCTATAAATTTGCCTCTGTGAATATAAAAATTGATATGCTTTATACAAAATTGGACACTGATTATTTGAAAGTGGATATCATAAGCTTCATAAAATAGCGGTAAATACTTTAAAACAGGCATGGGCAACCTTTGAAAAGTTGCAGGCCATATGATTGGGATTTTGGATTAGTTTTATACAGGGTTTTGATATCGGAAAAAACACTCAAAATACTGGTGTTAAACAATAAAGTAAATAAAAAACTTTGTAAAAAAACACACATAAGATGTTATAGGTAAGACCTCTTACCTATAGCATCTTATGTGTGTTTTTTACAAAGTCTTTTATTTACTTTAGGGTTTTGATATGTTACACAGGCCGGATCAAAAGCTATGGTAGGCCACATCCGGCCCGTGGGCCAGGGGTTGTCCATATGTGCTTTAAAACATTCTATGGGAAGGGGGGTGTGCAAAGAGAGATTTTTTTTGGGGGGGAGAGATCATGGTTGTGGCATTTCTAATGATTTTCTAGTTAATTAAGCTCTTTTTTGCGGGTGCTGCATTTCTTCCATAAATTATGGTACCTTTTATTAAATTAAAAAATATTGTATAAATAAAGGTGTATGAACACTATATGCATTCATTTTAAGGTCTTGGATATTTTTATATAAAAAACTTTCCATGCTTAAGAATTGAAATGTTTTAATTTTTCTGGCCCATAACTTTTGAACTCTCCATCCCGGGAACAACATGGGAGGGATTAACAAAATCTGCTTATAATATTGATCCAGTTTGACTAAAAAGTATACAGTAAATTACTGTCTAAATTAACTACTCATATATTATTTATACATATTTTATTATAAATACATAATATGTATTTATACCTATTTTAATGTGTATTATACATATTACAGGTATTATGCATATTATTTATACATTTTTCAATTTTAACCATGCATTTCTTTTTTAAAAAGGGTTAAAACACCTAGTTCCTTCTGAATTAACTTACATATGTACAAACTATATTTATTTGTTTATTTATACCTTATACAATAGTCCATCATCACGTATCTTTAAAAAAAATAAAATACTCTTGACCGCTGCTTCAAGCAAAACTCTTAAATCATAAAAAAATAAACATAGTCTTGGCAACATGTAACCAAGGAGCTAACAGGAACATTCAAAATCAGATGTATTATAACAACACATAATTATTATAAATATACAATTTGAGGTATCTAAAAAAAATGAAGATAGCAATTTTCTAATGCAGTACCATACTGCATGGGGTGTCAGTACAAATATAACTAACTTTGCCTCTAAGAAAAATATAAAAATCCCAATACAGCCAACTCAAGTATTTTTAAAAGAATAAGAACTAGCAAAGAGTGGCTTGATCAACTAGACACAGTCTTAGTTAAGACACAGGATTTATAAAATCAACTTACTTTCCATAGCGCCAATATAAGAAAGTGGAAGTTCCCACAGGAGTAGCAAAGGGAAAATTAAAGAGCATATCAACGATATTAAATTTGCCAAGCAATCCACAGCCTTTTATGCCTTGTCCTCACAAAGCTAATGCACCGGAAAGAAGAATCTGCAATTGAGAATCTGACGACGGCCAGTAAAACGCTATGCCGAAAGAGCTGATTTTTACAACAGCAAGTTTAACAACAGTTTTAGATTATTCAAAACAGAAGACATGGAAGCAGTTTTCAGATGTCGAAATAGTTATAATGATGAAACACTTTTTTAAGAGTTACAAAATTTTTTGCTGAATAATGTTTGATGAATTGAAAATTATGAAGTAACATCAAATTAAGCAATACACAATAACAAAATGTTTTCAAAAGTTCATTTTATCATTAAGATCAAAGTCTACTGAAAATCATAATTGTGTTCTTAGATTGATTATTGTGTAATTGACTGCTCAAATCCCAAAAAGTAAAAATTGTCCAATTTTTCTAACAACAATAGTTGAAATAAAAGTAGCTGTAACTTCCCTACAAAATGAATTGTGGCAGTGACTAGTTTTTGCAGTGTTGCAATACAGGCTAACTAAATTATAGATTTCTTTTTCCTTTTCTTTCTAATTTTTGAGCTTTTGAATCACAGGAAAATATCTATTGTCCTATTGTGTACCTCTTTTCTCTAGTATGAAAATGTTATGGCTTTCTTTTGTTTAATTTATTACTTTAAATGTCTTACACAGGATATATCAGTATTCATTTTCATTTTCTAAAATTTTCAAATGAAGCCATAGTCATTCAAAAGCAATAACATCAGGGGCTTTTATATCTGATTTCACAAACATCTTTGTAACTTTCACACTGAAAACAGAGAATACATTTTAAAACTTGATTATTTAATATAACCTTTTTTTCAAGGAAGAACAGGAAGCATGGTCTTATTAAATAATAAAAAGATTTGAAATTGTAATAATTTGTAAATAACTTATTAATATAATATTTTAAGGAAATTTCTAGCATGTCAATTTTTTGTGTATATGTACATAAAAAAATGAAAATATTTTACTTATAAATGAAACAAAATTCAAAATCTAGGTGTAATATTTAATGAATGTATTTTACAACAGGCAAAAAATACAATTTGAAGAAATATGAAAAATAAGCTATTGTCCCAGATAATAAAAAGTACAATGGATATTAGTTCTGACAATCTGCTAATGATTTGAAATGCAAAATCTTAGACAATAAGAGAAAGAAAAAAAAAACGGAATAAATAATAAAATATTATTGGCTCTATTGTAAGTTAAACATAAGAACTAAACAAATGAATCATTAAACATTTGAAAGCATTAAAAAAAAAAAAAAACAACAATAGTAAATTAAGGTAACAAAAATAAATAAATTTTAAAAACTACATAAAAGAAACAAAATTTAGAAATTATTTATCACAAAGCAAAGTAAATTTCTTCAATATAACAAATAACATATTGTATATTTAAACTCTAAAATCTGTGTAACATATTGAATTACACAGCAATAGTAAAACACAAAATTTACATGCAAATTTAATTGCTAGCAAGTACAGTTACAGTCACCATAAACAAATATTTGTAATAGTGTTTGTCCTTTTAACAGTTTACAACCCATATCATGTTTGAAGCTCTTTATAAGATTAAAAATACAATAAAAGTTCGTAAATGTCATTTAGCAACATTTAAAACAGATTTACAGTAGAATTTAGTTAAGACAAAAGAAATAGAGCTGTAGTCATTTGAATAGGGTGGTATCCTCATTTTATTTGTTAGACAACAACCCTTTACTTCTTAAGTTTATAATAGAATCAGCAATGATGCGTGCAGTACACCTTTGATATCCTCCACTTGTTACAAAAACAATAGGAATTTTTCGAGAGATAGCAGCTTTAAACACAATTTCATCTCTGTCAATTATTCCCTAGAATGAAAAGAATGAACTATTATCTATTATTGAATTTCATACAGCTCGGGTATCATCAAGTATTTCATAACTATGAGAAAGAATTTTTATTGCCAAAAAAGTATTTTTTTCATTCCTAAAAATGTGCAATCGAATTTTTCAGACTTAGGCCTTTTTGTTTATTGCAAGGTTCATAATATGTTTTATAATGCATGCATTCATAATATTCTCTAAGGTGCATGCAAAGCCTACCAACAGGCTCCATAAATTTCAATATTATCATGGAGCAGTTGTCACAAGCTACAGATGGAATGAGTATAAAACAAATAAGTCTTTTTAAAAGAGGATGATGCCACAATTTGGTAGGCATTGTACTTATAGGAAATAAAACTTGTGTGGTTTTAAAATGTGAACTATTTTTTTATTGACATAGTAGCCATAAGTTTACTGCTGTGGGTAGCTTGAGTGTTTTGTCCTGCAGGGGGTGTGAGGCACAATGTGTTTGTTGGTGGACTGGTGAATGTTATCCATTTGTTATTGCGCTTCTCAAGGAAAACCTGGAGCCTTGTCTTGAGATTTTCATGCATGTGTTATTGGTCCAATGTGTACTATTTTTTTATTGACATAGTAGCCATAAGTTTACTGCTGTGGGTAGCTTGAGTGTTTTGTCCTGCAGGGGGTGTGAGGCACAATGTGTTTGTTGGTGGACTGGTGAATGTTATCCATTTGTTATTGCGCTTCTCAAGGAAAACCTGGAGCCTTGTCTTGAGATTTTCATGCATGTGTTATTGGTCCAATGTGCCAATGGATATGAAAACGTGCAACATCCTATGGGGCAGGGGTCAAGGAGTGGTCAGTCACACAATTAGAGGTAATAAGAAAAAAAAAATTAAAGTTTTTTTTTTTTCAGATCCCAGTTAAAGAATGCCAACACCTCATTGAGACCAACAGCTAAAAAACATTACCCCAACCCTGGTGTGAGGAAAGCTCGGCCCAACACAAGGCATATTCCTCTACTCAAATCTTAGCTACTTGTCACCCTCCCAACACAAACACTGGGCAGAAAATGAACCCAGCAGCCTGTAAAGAACAGCCCCTGCCTGCTTTCTTCTAAGGAGTATGCATATCACTGAACATTTTGTAAATCCCAACAAGAAATGAAAAATTTAAAATTATTTATCTTAGTTAAACAAGAGTACTCCTAAATATATTTTAAAAAAAGAAATAAGTGTACAGGACAGTTTTTTTTTAACCACATATAAACTTACATTTCTAGAAACTTAAAATGCATTTTGCTGTGTAGTAGTAAATCTAAATTGGGAAGAAAATCTTCCAAAAATTTTGTCCAATAAAATGCTAAAGGGAGAGGATTTTGTCAGTCAATAATGATTGCATATACTCCAACAAATGGAAGGACAAAAGATGAGTAATTTTTTTGTTGTGTTATGATAACTCATAAAACCAAACATATGTCAAATGAATTGTAAAAGTTCAGGGGTTGCTATAATCTATATAAATAAAACAAACAGTAAAATGTCGGTTGGTTAGTTAGTTTGTCTGTGCCTTACATAGCTCCTAGATGGGTGATCCTAGACCTACCAAATTTTGTATGGAAATTCTCCAGGGCGGATCCTGACATACCTAGAAGCGAATTTTTCGAAATTCAAATTATTTTAGGAGATATCGATAAAAAATGTGTCACAAAAGGCTCATTTTTTCTCTCTGCCATTTCACAATTGTAACCCCGCAGTGGAAGATATGAGAATTAAGCATATCTAGGTTGCCATATTTGGCAAGTTTATTAAATGATTCAGACAGTTGAAGTAAAAATGAAAGAATAAAGATTAGGTTATTTTTTAATTAAAATAGCGTGTGCATGTGAAATCAGAGCAGGAATGAAATGTTTTATACTCAAAAGAAAAATAGGATTTGGAAATTTTCCGAGTCTAAAACATGCAAATTTTTAATTTACCGAAAAAAAAAGTTTATATGCGATTTTGAGAAGATGTTATTCTAGCGCTTGGCACAATTTATCGTAATTTTATTGTCTGCTACTTGGATTCTGAATACATCTGAAAGTTTTGAAATTTTCATTCAGTGCAAATTGTGCATTTTTCTGCACAGCTTTTCCCCATCTATTTCTAATGTATTACGTCCAGAAAAAAGATGTTAGAAATATCAATTTTATTTTTGTTTACTCACACTCATGAAGAAATAGAATTAATATTGGACAAAAATAATTTGTACCTTTTGCAGGTTTTTATCATTTAACCATTTTGTAACCAGGGGCAGCCCGATATGGAAAGCATCGCATCTGGGCGTCAGTTTCGAAGGGGTGTCATTTCGAATTAAAAAACTAAGTAGAGCATAAAAGGGAGTGTCTTTTTTACATTAGCAGGGGGTGTCACATACCCTAGGGCCACTCCTGTTAGTAACCATCTTAATTTTAAATTCCATTCAGAATCTGAGAGATTTCAGTACAAGGAAGCCAGTGAGAAACAGGATTCTCTCTGAACAAGATTTATTTGGATGACGAACTAAGGTGGCTAGTTATCAATAAAATAAAACTCTTATACTAGCAGTAAAGATTTATAGAGAATCAATATAAACCTTGTTCTGTGTAGATAGGTAGGTTGAAAAGCTAAGTTTTCATCCTTGTAAAATTGAATTACATATAAAATTTAAAAATGTGCAAATATTCTTAGTTTGTCAGAATTTCTTTGCAATGGAGAAAGGATAGAAGTTTGCAGATGTTAAATAAATTATTACAAATACCTGTGGAGTAATGGAAAGACCACCTAATGGATCTCCTTTCAAAATGTCTGTTCCAGCATTAAATACAATGAACTGTGGTGAAAATTCCTCTATGGATTCATTGAGATTTCTAAATATAAAACGAAAATTTTAAAAATAATAAAATACAACAATGCTAGATTTATAACTTATACCAGTACCAAAAAGAAAAAATGCATTTACTAATGGAAATTCTAAAAAATTAAGACATAAAAAAAACTGGATGAATTTCACTGTTCAAGTCTGGTTTCACACATGGCAGTCTTAAATTTAAAGACCTATGTATTATACCATAATTTCCAGAAGAAATTCCACGGCATTTACTTGTTTAAAACATAAAATTTTAATGGGTGCGGAATTTCTACCGATGCAGAGCTTACATGCCAAAAAAGAAAAAAAATGCTTTGACATCATGAAGAAATATTAGCTTATCACTTTGGTGCACTACAGAGAATCCATCCTCTCCCCTTCCTTTCCTAAAGGATCATTTTTCCAACCAACCAAAAGGATTACTGATTACGAATTCCATGCGTTCTCATTTGCTAGTTTCACTAAAAAATAGGTACCAAAAATTGTTTACAACCATAGCAATAATTCCTGGTGGAGTGACAAAGATATTACAGCCATTAGATTTGTTTGTAAATAAAGCCTTCAAAGCTGAAGTCCGAAAGTTGTGGGAATCTTTGATGAGTGAAGGATTACACATGTATACCAAAAGTGGCAAAATGTGATGAGTATTGTACGGTTGGCAAAATGGGTTGAAAATGCATGGGGGTCTGTAAAAATATCATTGATAGTTTCATCATTCAAAGAAGCTGAAATTATATCGCCAGATAAAGAATCGATGAACCCCCCCGGATGATGATTTTGACGATGTCACAGATTTAGATCAGGTTATGCTAAATTTGTTTAATTCTGATAGTGAAGGTTCATACTTGGATGGCTTCACATAATGTAAATTTTATTTAGCAAAAGTAAAATTTGAAATTTTTATCTTTCATTCATTTTGTTTTTTCTTATTGGACTTTTTTTAATAACATAGTATCAGTATTACATAAATGGATTTATTTACTGGATAATTATCAACATTCATAAACGCATAAGTACATTTTCATATTTCTTACTTAAAATTTATTTTTCTATTATGACTTGATTTCATTCATTTTTCTTAAGTGTTATGCCATACATCATGACCCAGAGCAAAATTTTGTGACTGTGCTGTTCATGCTGATGTGACATGCAACTGAACATAGTACGGCATTTCTGTGCAGTTTTAATTTTCCTTGTGTCATTTTCTTTGAATGTGGCATTTGTGCTGATGCAGTGTTTCTTCCAAAAACTATAGCAGTTAACTATTTAAAAGAATTGCCAGTTAAAACCAATAAAAGATATATTTTGTCACATGTTCCATGGCAGTCTTCAGCTATACAGCATAGCCAAAGACAGAAATGGATTATGTGCTGAAATACATCTTTTAACGGTTTTATTTGGTAATTCTTTTGAATGTTTTAACTATGGTTTTAAAGGCTGTATTTTTAATTGCTTTTATTAGTTTTAACTACTCAAGAGAATAGCTGCTTACCTTGAGACCGTTTCTAAATACTCATCATCTTCAGTCAAGTAACGTAATTCTACTTTCTTCTTAATAGCTCCTTAAAATTACATAATAATGTTTAATTAAAAACAAGTTTAACTAATATAAAATTATAAGGTAATAAAAGAGCAGTCAAATATGTTATACTTTTAGCATATTCATCATGAGGATAAATACAACGGTTATATACATCCAATATATATACTCTATCATCCCCCATAAAATCTCGCTCATGGCCATTTCCCTGTAAAAAGGAAATAAAATTATATAGAAAATACTGAATAAAGAATAATACAGAACATTTGCAATAACTGTCACCACAGAAAAGTTTACATAAACAGTTGTTTGCTGGATTAAATTAGAACTGGTGAGTTTATTATTGTTGTGGACTTGTATAATATTGATGGTGCTATTACCTCCAATCTAACATTTTTTAGTGACAATTAAAGTAGGAAAATGAAAACAATTGTGGAACTTTTTATGTATGAAAAAATGCCATTCATTACAGTATAATAACACGGGACTCATGCAAATATTCGCATGCTAAAGCATTGCCATTGAAGTCAAGGTCGTAGCCAAGGAGGGTTCAATCCCCCTGCCCTTCTGAAACTTTCAGGAACATACATTACTATTTGTAGAAGGATATTAAAAAAACTGGCAGCTTAAAATATAAAACGTGACACCCTCCCCCCCCCCCCACCCCCGAAAATTTTCCCGGGCAATGGTTGTCGATGGAGAAACATTTTCTCAACAGACATTCAGAGATAAAGGAAAAAATTATTACTATTTTCATGCTTAGCTAAACTAGAAAAATGAGCTTTACTTTTAAATGAATTTATGCATGTTAATTCTACTGGATTTTGAATTAATTTTTTCTTTTATGTCTCTTTATTATACAGAATTTTTTCCATATTTACCTATTGTTGCTTTTTACATGTTGTTATAAAACAATGGGCTATTTTTTGAAGCAGCACCCCAATAACTGAAGCTATGAGCCACCACTGCTTGTATTATTTATTTCAAACGAATCATTAACTAAATGTCATTAAATTAATCTTGTTTATCAATCCCATTAGTCATAGTCCATCATTAAACATAGTTTTAATTGTTCTTTTTTCATCCTTGAAAAGATGCAGTGGAGAAGACTCTCCTTCTGTGACCAATGTTGCTTCCAAGCAATGGTCTTTAAATGCTCTCCTGGAATTTGGTGACTGCATAAGTGCTATGCTGAGCCTAGCAGAACATAACAAGACCTATTTCAGGAAGCAAACACTGGTCCCAGACAGAGGAAACTTCTTACTTCTTCACTGCATCTTTTCAGAAATGAGATCAAAGAAGTTAAACCTGATTTCAAGATTAAAAGAAAAAAAAAAAAGTATCTCTGATAAAATGCTTTGTGCCATACTTATCATCCCTTATCTTTTTTTTTTTTTTTTTTTTTTTTTTTTTATAAAGAGGAGGTAATCTTTGCTGAATTAGCTATTGCTGCAAAAACAAAGAGTATCCAAAATATATATAATGAATAAACTGCAAAATATTTAAGTTCGAACCTGGTGAGCATCCAAATCAACAATCATAACTCTTTCAATTTGTCGGTAATGATCAAAAACAAATTTTATGCACAAAGTTATGTCTGCATATGCACAAAAACCACCACCTTGAGTTGCAGAGCAATGATGAAAACCACCTCCAAGATTCAGAGCCCAGCCTCTTTCGAAAGCTAATTTGCCAGCCTGCAAGTAATCAGGCATTAAACAAAAATAAAAAATTTTATATAGAGATATATATGTGTTTATTTATTTAATTATTACAAATCAAAAGGTATGCAAAAAATACAAAGTTCACAAGCAGAAACTTTGAGAAAAAATTCTGACTTTAATATCATTATAGTAATACTGCTCTATAGCAGGGGCGTAGCCAAGGGGGGGGGGTTAGGGGGGTAATACCCCCCCCATGAGGAATTTTTTGCCATACAAAATGTATGTTCTTCACTGCTTTATCACACACATGTATGCATATATGTGAGTTGCAGTAGTTGTAACCCCCCCCCCCATGAAAAATTTCTGGCTATGCCCCTGCTCTATAGTAATACTTAGTTTTATAATAAGGAGCACATTGTATGCTGTTTGGAACCCTGACACGTTTCTTAAGAAAAGACAAATCTTGGAAATACACAGAGAGCTAGCTTTCATCTCCCCTCTTGTTAAATCAAATTTCTGTCTACAGTGATCTCTCATATGAACTCTTTTATACACATTCTTCCTTTATACCATTATTTTCCTCAGTTTCAGCTGGTGACATACGAAAAGAATTTTCATTCATTTATGTGTAGCCCTAAGAAAGCCCCTCTCACTTATATGCATCACAAAAGAAAGGTTCTCAGTTCAAAAGAAGATTTTTCAACTAGACAGGTGTTGCTTATCGCAAGAATTTTACACTTTTTATCAATTTTGGATTTTTAATTATTTTGTGAGAAAGTAGTAATAGAAGTAAAACAAAATTTTTGGTATGTAACCATTTTTATTTTCTTGGTGTCCATAAAAAGTTGTGTAACTAGTTAAAAAAAAAGTCATTGCATTTTGAAATGTATGTTTATTTACATTTTTCAATGCATACCTAGTATTAATTAACAATATGAGGCACTTCAATGTATTAATATTTCACTTTTAAGCTCCTTTTTTGTAGCTTTTTGTTTATGCGCATTTCCCTCCCTGTCTGTGTGCACAAGTGAGAGGTCACTGTGTTATATTCTTTTACCAGGATTTCACTGGAATACCTAATGATAATAAATTTCATATATTAGTGCATACCAATCAAAGACTTCCACATGAGTACTTGAAGGAGAGGAAGAAGGACTTGTACACTTATAAGGGAGGCTCATTTCAGGATTTCAAACACTTTAGTACTAAAATAGTACAGAAAGTTTCAATATATTTTAGAAATGATCATTATGCCAAAGGCTGGGGAGAGGACACAGCTTGATCCCCCTCTTGCTCCCTGTATGTCCCTCATGGATGCTTATGTTTAAGTTATTATATTTGGATATTTGGTATTGATTTTTTAATTTATCCTAATATATAGTTATGTTGATCACTGATTTGCTGACTCTGGAATGTTTCTAGTTCATACCTATCCCCCCCCCCCCAAAAAAAAAAAAAAAAAAAAAACTTATCGCCATTATTTAAAAAAAAATGTATAAAGGATGTCCCAAAATTTATGCAAGATTTGAATTAAATAGAAAATTAATTAATTTAGTGCTGGGGGAAACCAAAAAAGGAAAACAGTTTGACAGCTGACAGTCTAGGGTTAGTAAAGATGCACTACTATAAGAAAGAACAATGTGTTTTCATTCTTGAACAACATTTCAAAAATAACGAAAGCTTGATTCATGATGATTTTGATCATGAATGATGAGAAAGATCATGTGATTTAACACCACTTGATTTCTTTCTTTAGGGTTATTTGTTGGGATGTAACAGATATCCAGCAAGTATCCGGTATCTGGCCTATCTGGCTGATTTTTAATATCTGAAATACTATCGGATATCCAAATCATAACTACCGGATATCCGCTTATATACTACTTAAGATCTATCTATGGGGCAGAATGGAATATTATACATGATATAATTAAACTTCCCCTATAAATAAGATTCTACTACTAAAACAGGTAAACAGATAGTAACCAAATTTATTTTATAGACTATACATGAGAAGTGCTTAGGGAATTTTGATTAAAAAAATTGAGTTAAAAATGTTCAAAATGCTATTAAACATGAAAAAAAAAAAAGCAAATTTAACACTGGAAACAGATCATTCAAAATAAATACATAGTTTCAACATTTGTTCAGTAGTTTTTGAGCACATTTATAACTAGTTAGGCTCATATTCAGAGCTGATTTCATGCTGCAAAGTGCCGCTCAGCAGCAAATTTGGAGGCGATCTTCTCATCCTTTTCAGCTGCAGACTGCTGTTTATAGGGAAGTTAAATTATAAGCACTGTGTAGTATCATTTGAAAAATATGTGCATTCAGTATATGCAGTTTCTCTGGTAATCCCACAAATAATGTAATTTTACACTCTCTCCCCATGGAGTTTCTCCGATATTTTTAGTTTGCTTTATAAATCTAATAATTAACAAAAAAAAAAAAAAAAAAAAAAAAATTTGATTATTCTGTCTTCAAGATTTATTTATAGAGGCAGGGACAAATTTTCAATCTTCATCCTTTTTGTAAATGACAATCTTTTACTGAGCATTCCTTTATTGAAATCTCCAATACCTAATGATTAAAAACTAACCTTTATTTTATATATTTATTTTTTAATTGAATTTAGTTATTTAAATTCACTTATGATTTTCTGCAAGTTTCAATTGATTTTTGAAGATAAGTCTACTTAAAAAATGTACATTTAAAATGTGTTTGTGGAATATTTATTAATGAAAATTATAACATAGCTACTTGTGCAGACAGCCATGTTGTAACATGGTATTTTACTAGTTTAAAATAGTTGTTTTAGTTACTACTACAGTATTGTGTATGATTATAATTTTAGTTACTACTGCATTGTATGATTATCACTCCATACATAAAGTACTTTGACTAATTTTTGTGTGTGTGTGTGCGTGCGTGCATCGCATGTCGAAATCAAGAGTAAAAAAAGTGAAATTTATCTAAAATTTGGAAACTAATGTTTGAAATGATTTTAAAAAATTAATCCCCCTCCTTTTTTTCCCCTTATGGTGAGATATAAATTTTTGTACTGTAAAAGAATGCTCGTATATTTTAGAAGCTAAACAATTAAACAGATCTATTTTTGTTTTTTAATTTGTAGTTTAAAAAATTATTTTTGCTTAAAGAAATTTAATGCATAACCTTAAAAATTCTGTTCCATATTTGTATAAACTACAAAAGAAAGAATTATAATTTCATAATAAATATTTAAAAGGGATTTACTTTTTATTTATCAATCTCTAAAAGTAATTTTACTTAAAATAAAACTAAAAATGACAATGCAAATTAATATTAAATGATTAGAACAGAAAAAAAGGTATTAAAACCTATGTTTGGAAAAAAATAACTCATCTATCATAGGTATCTTATCAAAAGTCGTGGTTAAAATTTATTTGCTTCTGCCAGCAGTGTACACATAAAAAGAATATTTTAACTGTTCATATTTTTAGTAATTTTTTTATGTACATATAATTTACAAAAACTAAATATCTTTACATATGTCAATTATTAAAAAATACTTTAATGTAGTGTGAAACATGTTTGCAATTTATTGTACAGTCATTATATTTTTAAAAAAAAAAATGAAAAAACATACTTAATAAAATAACTAAATACATGTTTACTGTTGGATCCAGCAAAATCAATATCCGTGTCACCCCTAGTTATTTGAAGTCAAAGGTGTATGTCCAGAAGCTCACATCCACCCATGCACTGATGGAGGATGTGCAGAGGACTCAATCTGCATCAACGAAATTTAGCTACATTTATATGAAATGGTCCTGGAAAATTTTGACAAAAGAGTGCGTATGTGTCAGGAAAACCATGGAGGACATTTGCCCGATGTGCTATTCCACCATACTTTATTCAATATACTTTATGTTATCAAAAAATACATATACGTAGAATTGATTAAAAAAACTGTTTTCTAAAATCTTGCATAAATTTTGGGACACCCTTTATACAGTAAACAGTCTGTGCTACTTTTAAAAATCTGAAAATCCCAACTTTTCCTGATTTTTATCTTTTTTTTTTTTTACATTTTTAACTTTAGAAAATTGCACTACTGGGGTAGAAAGTTGAAAACCATTGCATTTTTTGGGATCTATGAAAAAGTTTTACTCAAAAAATGAAATAAAATTCACACTACAGTACTGATTATCTTGCAAATTTACACATATGTACTAAGAAAAAAAAAAAAAAAAGGATAGAGCAAACATGTGCTACTTTAAAAATCTGAAAATCCACTCTTTCCCCCCAATTATTAACTTTTGAAAATGACTCTGAGTAAAACGGTTCATTAGAAAAATCTTCCTAAAATTATTCAGATTTTTCTTTGCATGAAGCCTTGAATTCGATTTACTTTAACTACAAAAGAGGCAACAATGCTACTTTGATATATATAACTATAATAATAAATATAGAATATGAAGTTATTTATTATAAGTGGACAAAGATTAAATGCATTAAGTGTAGACATTTATTTGCCAAATGTTTTTTCTAGCACCTATTGTAATTGCCCTCATAACTGACTTATCTTAAAGTTACAAGTAAGCTCACACGCAAAAAGCATTTCTTTTACACTGCAGTTTTACTAAGTTACTATTATTATTATTATTATTTTTTTTTACTTTGAGAAAAGTTATTAAAAAAACATGATTTATAATTAAACTAAATATCCATTTTAATTGCAATTCTTTTTGTACACAAATCCTAAATTCTAACAGAAGCAAAAAAGGAAAAAAAAATTTTTTTGAAGAAAAACTATGAAAATACTTTTAACAATTTTATTTTTCCAAAAATTTTTTGTTTTTGGTATTCAGAAACTGAAATGTGAAAATGAGACATTAAAAAAATAAGCCTGATCTTTCATTTTAATACTTTTCATATTATTTTAAATAGAGAAATTATAGCTAATTTAACTTTTTTAAGTAAATCAACTGATTAAAATGATCATTTACATAACTAATTTTACTCATTTTATAAAAAATTATTGAAACCCAGTTTGTTGATAATATTTCTTACCATCTTATCAACTATTTTTTACAAATTTTTAAAAACGGTCTACACATGCCAATCAGTAGGTAAACATGTCAGGTAGTTGCAACAAAGTTTGTTCAAATTCAATTTTTAACCTGGCTAGTGCATTTATCAGAAGAATTTCAGCCAATTTATTTAAGTTAGACTTGGGACATCTGTTTGAAGGAAGTTAAGAATTTTTTACCAAAATGGTTCCTCCAGTTTGATAGCGGAATGGCTTCAAAACTTTTCTCTGAACCAAACTGTTAGGAAGAGCAGATACACATGGGATTTCGGTGATTCGAGCCACATACACGCTCCACTAAAAATAGAAAAAAAAAAAAAAACTTAACTCTACTTAAAGTCTAAATCAATGTAGAGCTTCCTAAAATAGTCTTAAGCAGAAATTTTATTGTCAATGGTGGTGGTAGATTTTCCCCAATGGAAAGTCACCACCTCTATTGAGGAGAGGGGTGGGGGGTACAAATACAATATATACTGCATACATATATACATATAACATATGAAACTAAATATCCCCTGGAGCAGTCAGTCTCATACCCCCTTTCTTTAAAAAGACATTACTTTTATCCTCGAAAACAAATATAAAATTCTGTTCATTCCCATGTACAAGTTGAAACCCACTTGTATTTTTATTGCAAAGGTAATAAAAAGATAGCAAAGCATAGGATAGGGAGGAGGGGCTTTAATGGCTTTTTAAAGGGCAGCAGTAAGGGGTACTATTGAGAAATGCTTTTGATGAAGAAAATGGCTTTTGAGAGAAGAGCTCTGACTTGACTTAGGTCATCATAGTAATTTGGTAGAATGGAAATTTTCTGCATTTGTACTATTTTTTTATTATCTTGGCAATGAAAATTCAAGTGGATTCTAACCTCTCCCTTTCATACTCATACTATCTTGCTCTTTCGATTGAAATGTAAATGTATCCACTTTCATTTCACATGTGTATTAGAAAATGAAAATGCTACAAAACTAGTGTTTTAATGCTTCAAAGTTGGTATAAAACTTGGATTTTTTTTTAACATTAAAATTTCTCAATAAATTAATTATAAGTCCCCGAGAGGGGGGCAAATGCCCTCAGACCTCCTGCTGATGCCACCCTTTTTTATTGTTACATATTGTCATGGTTGACACTAAGAATTGATACACAGGTCAATGGTGATTCTGCTAAAACTAGAAGTCAAATCCCATTGTGGAGGCAATTGCAACAGGTGCCAGAAGAAACACTTGATGAAAATGTCTACACTCAATATATTTAATCTTCGTCCACCTAAAATAAATGAGTTCATATTCAATTTTTATTATAGACCCAAATCAAATTTCATGCTTTTCTGGAAACGTGAAGAAACTTTTTGCATTCGAAAGATTTTGTTTTGTGTACACAGACATTTTTATATCCATGCAGACAATTTATTTGTGAAAAAAAAATCAAACTATGCAATCTGGAAAAACTATTTTAAACAAATTGGAATCCCAATTGTATGATGCCATTTTCACTTGAAACAGGTAATTTTGTCATGCAAATGATTCAAATATTTTATTCTCTGAAATAAAATGGAGCTGAAAAGAGAGAAAATTTGCTTAAAAATGAGTGACTGGGTGGATTTTCAGAGTTTTAAAGTAGCGCAGATTGTTTACTATATTTTTATAAATGATTATGAAAAATTTTAAGCGGATAATACAAATGGTGTAAATGTTATTGCTTTTTTCGTGCTTAACTTTTTAATCTTTTTGAGTAATGGAGGTAAAAGTTTTATATCCTGGATGAGCTGCCAGGAATTGTTAGAGAGTGAGTCAGTGATCTGCATAACTATATGAGACCAACCATGACTTAATTGTAAGGGATCAAAATTTAAAGATTAATTAAAAAATGATTTTGGTAACATAATTTTAAAATTTAAAGAATTACAATATACACACATACCTGAATATAATTACAACAGTTAACAGTAAATTCATTTTTCAACTGAAACCAAACAAAAATTTAATTTCAATAATTCATAAAGTCTTTCACTAATAAAAATATTAAGTAGTAAGTACATCTTTGCTTAAAAAATGAAATAGTTTTTAAATCAAAGATGTACAGAAAATTCTGACTATGGTAACGTACTATGTAATACAGATACATGGTTTTTGTTTGCATGAACTTGCTAATTCCACATCTACTATATTGTAAGAGTACATTTTTTTATTCATAACCGGATCCACAGCTAGAGGGAGGCAAATGGGGCATGTGCCCCAGGCAGCATGTTGAGAGAGCCTCAAAGTCAGTTATGGTTCCAAAGGAAAAGGGCACCAATATTAAGGTTTACCCCAAGTGCCGTAAACTCTAGTAGTTGCGGCAATGTTCATACCTGGGCTGGTATTAAAATCTATGAGTTGCTGTCATGAGAAATTACTTTATTCTTAAAACAAATGAACGAACAATTATGGTACCTTTAATTTGTTCAAGTACTCTTGAGGATGCACTACAAGCAGAACTTCTTTAGAAGCTTCAACTGGTTCAACAAATGTATCTTTACTAATAATATTGGCACCTAAGAAATTAACAAATAGCCTGTATCAAAAAACTTGTAAACGAAAGAGTTATCTTGACCAGTAAATATACATTAAAGGGCTAAGCAGAAACTTAATTTTTGAATTTTCTATTGTCAATCATCCAATGTCAAAGTGAGGGGTTTTTCTTTTGGACCCTTAGTATTTGACCTCTTACTAACAAAAACTTAGCATGGATGGACACAAGAAGGTTATTCCCCTTCCAACTTTATTTGGGAGTGTAATAAATAAATAAAAAAATATTTTAAAACTTGAAGAAACTACTATTTTTAACTCCTGAATATGATATGTGGTCCACAAAATTTTTGGTCATAGATTTTCACTTTCCCCCCTTTTTGAACACTAAGGAAGATACCCTTTGATCAAGAATGCATTTGACAGGATGATACAGGAATGCATTATTTAACATCTTTCAAGGAATTAAAAGTGAGTCTTAAAATTTAATAAAATAATCCAAAAAACCTCATATACTAGTTTCCATTCTAAGGAGGCTTCATAAAATGAAATTTTTAATATGCTAATAAGCTTTTTTTTCCAAACAAAGAAAAAGAGTGTCCCATTGAAAATAAAAAGTCTGTGTGTGTGAGGGAGGGGGGGGGGTTCACTTTTAACTATAACACTAGAAAGGGTATGGGCAAAGTGCCCTTGGATTTCTGATGAATTTGACTCTTAGTCACAATACATTCTGCAAGTATTTCAAGTTTTCTTTTAAGAATCAATAAAAACATAAAAAGTAACATCTTTCTAAAATAAAAAGGAGTACAATAAATGAAAATCAGTACATTTGGATAGCCCAGTCTTCAATAAATAAAAGTATCAGTCCAACATAATTTATAAAATAAGTGCCCTACTTTATGGTCTATCAAAAAAAATTGTCTTAGTTTTGGATATTTATTTGAATAATACGGTAATACCGATAGCTTAAACAACCAAAGAGAACGTTATTTACTGCTAAGCCCAAGAAATATGCAAAAGAATATTTAAAAAGAGAGAGAAAAGCATTAAAACAAAATTAAATAAAGTTACTTTCTAGCATTTGAAATATTTTCCCCCATTTTGCTGAGTCAAATGGATGCAATTTCTCCATTCCCATAAAATGTATATCATAATGAGTAGAGTATATGATTGGCAGCTGTTCATCTTTGATATCAAAATAAACATCCATCCTGTAAATAAAAATACATATTATATATATAAAAAGAAATGGAAAGGAAGTTAAATAGACATTTACTTCACACAAAATTAAAATATATCTTTTTAATGCAATGTGATCAAATAATTAAACTTTGTATTTTGTTGCTTATAAATTGGTTAATTAGAACACGAGGTGTTGATCTTTAAATTTTTCTTCGGAAAACATTAGGGTTGTTAATTTTTCACCAGATACTGTTGATATTGCTAAGTTGGGTGCCGTTTTGGAGACTTACAAATAATAAATTGGGCGGTTTTGCTGACAATATGGAGATTTGGCAATCATATTTTATTTGATTAAAAAAAGTTGCTAAGCTTGACATCTGGCAGGGGTGTAGCCAGAGGAGGGGAGTGGCTGATGGGACTGCAGCCACCCCCGAAATAAGTAAACATGAGATTTGGAGAAAAGTTATGTATTGTTGATAAATTTGAAACTTCTGAAGAAATTTGAGGCTCAGCTACAGACTTAATCCAATTTCTTTTTTATTTTTGTAATTCATGTTTTTCCAACTGCAAATTTTAAACTCAATCTATGAACTAATATATATATATATAGATAGATACAGATATTTATTTATTTATTTTTATATGCAAACACTTTTAAGCAAAATGAAAGGAGCCCCACCCCACCCTGAAAAAAGGATATGTTGTATTGACTTTTATAAGTAATATTGGATACCAGTTTTTAAGTTCTCAGCCATCCCTGAAAAAAATTCCTGCCTTAGTTACGGACATCTGGTACATCTTTATTAATAAGGACTATTTTTTGCTTTCCTGCATAGCTTTAGTCTTGCACGATCGATTTATGAGAAAGGTAAGGAATATTTTGTCTATCAAACACTAGAGAAATTTCAAGAAATGTCATCAGAGGATACAAATATGAGAGTGGCTCATCTCGATTCATCATCTTTCTTGCTAAACTTCCCATTTGTAAAAGTTTTGAGAGCCAAAATTATTAATGTCAATCTGATGTGGTCAAAAAGATAATACGTATCCAATTTTATAATAATGTTGAGTATCATGCTACATTGGGCAGAAACCTGTTTTGAATATAAAAGGCTTTGAGAAGAAATTCACACAGGGTTCTGTAGCCTAGACAATTTTTGTAAAAGGAGGCTGGAGGTCCCTGAAATGTTGTTGCTTACACGCTTTTGGGCTTGAGCTGACTCTACTTTTCACAATCAAACTACACTGCTGGCCATTAAAATTGCTACACCAAGAAGGCAACATGCTACAGAAGTGAAATTTAAAAAACAGGAAGAAAATGCTGTGATATGCAAATGAATTGCTTTTTAGCACATTCAGACAAAGCAGGTGCCGGTAGCGACACTTATAATGTGTTTAAGTGAGGAAATTGTATATCCAGTTTCTTGTACACAAATTCAATTTGAACGTTGTTGCCTGGTGAAAAGTTTTTGTGATGCCTCGTGTAAGAAGGAGAAATGCATACCAGCACGTTTCTGACTTTGATAAAGGTCAAATTGTAGCCTACCAGGACTGCAGTTTATCCTATCGTAGTACTGCTGCTCGTGTTGGTCGAGATTCAATGATTGTTAGCAGAATATAGAATTGATGGATTCAGGACGGTAATACGGAGGGCTGTGCTGGATCTCAGCGGTCCGCTATAACTAGCAGCCGAGAAGACAGGCATGTTACCCAGATGAAAATGTTTTGGCTTCGATGGGATAGCGGGGGAAATAAAGATTTCTATATTTCAAATTCGATGTCAAGTTGAGAAATCAGATCGATGAACCCCTGAACTAAGCCTCTCCGAGTCGAGATTACAATCAGTCTCAGCAGAGATGTGATCCCAATGGTCAGACCAGGAGTTCTAATAATTTTTTCCCATAACGGAAGAGCATATTCTTTAATAATTAGACTTAGAGGCCTGTTATTAGAGCATAACACTAGCAGTAACAAGTGGTTCACAGCAGCAAGTTATAACATGCAATATAGGTTTGATTTAACTAGATCTGGAGCAACCCCATTTAGATCCCGCCAAAATCTTCAGAAGAGACAGTTGTTCTGATACCTGACTGATGATGTCCTCAATTTGCAAATTCCATGAAAGCTATCTGTCAAAGGTTACAAAAATAGTGAATTGTTAAAGGAATGGAAAGGCTGATGTGATAGAGAAAAAGACTGCACCAATGTCTTATCTAGGTTTACTTTCATGTTATTTTCCTCAGACCAGTTCTCTAAAATAAATAATGACAGGGCACAAAAATTGAGCCATCTATATATGCCCTGTATATAGCCGACTTAATTTTTGTGTCCTTGTACATAGCTTTAAACTCAATTTTTGGCCTACTTGAATATGTGTGCCCCAAGTGCTCATGTGATAATCAGGGCTAGTCCAGATATCAATTTACAGAGACGGGGAGGGCAACATTTTCATTATGGGGAGGGGGTCCATCTTACAAAAATTTTCGTATACCTTACAAAGCATCTTTAACACCATACAAAGAAAGATGCTATACCAACATAAAAATGATATTTAATCAAGATGCAAACTGAAATGCAATAGCTTGACAAAAATAATATCATGCAGGATAATAACAATTCATTTTTATTATTTATTTTCGATTGTTAATTTCATTCCATATTTCCGAAGTAATATGTTCCACAGTATTTTTATATTTAAATTCCGAATATTTATATCAGAGCATTTATTCATAGTGGGATAGATCTTCATTTCAGTCCACTTAAGAAGCTATTACCTTTTATCTGTTCCGCGTAATACCGCTTTGCTTCCTCTTGAAAATCCGCAGCATGGTTTCTTCGCCATCTAAATGATAAGTTTGCGCTGAATAACTGCCCGAGAATACCGTTTAGTTACAAAAAAAGTGTGGCTATAATGCTATAAAATAATAGTAAATAAAATACAAAGTAATAATTATTTGTATTTTTTTTGTAACATAGTAGTACAATACAGCAGGTATTAGAAAGCAAAACCGAAACTAACGATAAAGCACGAGCGGAACACCCCCATAGCCGGAACTATCAAATCACGTTTAATTTGAGGAGATTTAGTAGTGCTTTCCACTTAATTAATTGTGTACTTACCAAATAAAAATTATTGAAATTCACTCATTTTTTTTAAATTACATCCTCAAGCAAATAAACTATGATATATTTTCCGTGCACTTAGATACACAGAATGCAATCAATATATATATTTTCCAAAAATTGAGTGTTCTTTTCCAGATAAATTAAACGCTATTGTACATTTCAGTATCTAGAAGGACTAAAACTTTTAATTTAAAAACCAATAAAAGTTCAATTTAATGTGAAATTCGATCATTACTTAAATCGAAATTGTTACGTTTATATCGAATATGGAATCGAATCCTATCACAAATTTCTAGATAGCTAGATTATATATTTAATCTAAATCTAAAAACCCAAAAGAACTTAGTTTCATATACTATATAAAGTAATGAATAATTTTGTTTTGCTTAATGTACTGCATATGTAGATATTTAAATTCTCTAAAAGTTTGATAATATTTCTTTTTGAAACGAAGCATTCAGATAACTCCACTCCGCTAAATTCCAATATTGTTTATTATTTGCAACCGCGTTCGTAGTTTTCTTCTTGAGATTTTTGGTAATTAAAGAGAAATAATATTTGGTCTAAAAAAGTGATTCAATACAATGTCTGCTCGGGGTGGTAAAAAAAGGAGTAAAGCTGTGTCAAGATCAGCAAAAGCTGGGGTTTTATTTCCAGTTGGGAGGTTTCATAGGTACTTGAGAAATGGTACCCATCATCAGCGGATAGGTGCTGGCGCACCGGTTTACATGGCAGCAGTAATTGAATATTTAACAGGTATTACGCCTTTTTTTATTCTTAAAGTGGTATAAATCACTTTGTTCTGTCTGATTTCTCTTAATATATTTCAAGAATTCCTGTTTTATATGCTAATCTAATTGATTGTAATTTTGATGATTTTTTTAAAAGTTAAAAACAGCACCTTGTAAAATTTGACTTCTTTAAAAATCTTTTTGTCATTGTTATCATTAACTATAATGTCTATTAATTCTTGCTGGATATGTTTTCGAGTAAAATTCACCTGTAAAAGTTTTTTTTCTTTGATCCATATAAATTATCCAAAAAAAATCTGAATTTTTTGCCGTCACATTTCTCTTGATGTATGTTCTCTCAGATCTTTACTACAAATTATATTGATTATTTTTCAGCTGAAATTCTTGAATTAGCCGGAAATGCTGCAAGGGATAATAAAAAAGGCAGAGTTACTCCTCGCCATATTCTTTTGGCTGTAGCAAATGATGAAGAGCTCCATTTGGTTTGTTTCTTTTGTACCTTTATAGAAACTGTTTAACCCTTTGAGGTGCAACCCTTTCCCAATTCTGAAAAAAGGGCAGCCATTGCCATCGCTTGACTTAACTACCAGCAAGATGGCGGACAATCGAAACGTTCATCGCATGCCACTGATCTAGATACCCTTTTTACACGCTAGAGACACGCGATGAATGTTTCGATCGTCCGCCATCTTGCTGGTAGTTAAGTCGAGCGATGGCAACGGCTGCCCTTTTTTCAGCATTGGGCAATCTATCCAGTTGTTCTTCCATTTTTCAGCATATGCCAGTGCTGTTAAAAATAATCGTGACTATTTTTTTACGGGAAATGACGTACTAGAAAGTAAAGGATTCTTGTGGAGCTATGTCATCCGCAACTATTTTTATGGAAATCAAATTTATTCTTCGTGACTGGCAACAGTCAAAACGTCAGAATTGGGTGTTTCCAGAGCGGGATCACTGCGCATTAAAGGGTTAAATTGGTGTATTTTAATAATATTTGCATGGATCAATACAGGAATTTTTTCCAGTGTCCCATTTTTGTGAAACTTCATAAAATTTTTTTGTAAAAGTCACTTTTTTAATTCTTAAAATAATTTACAAAACAAATTAAAACATACAGTAAAATGCCAATGAAGGAAAGTTTTCAGTGAATGTTTATTTTTGTGAAGGATCTGTTTTCATCGATTGTAATTTTGTGAAGGGGTCCTAAAAGGAACCCAAGTTTTGTCTGCATCGATCCCTGATTGGTTGCTGTCTACTAACCATCTTAGCAAATTGTACCATTTGTCACTCCCCATCCCCAAATGGTACAATTTAGTGCAAGTTATAGGAAACTGTTAAGCAATGCCTGGTAAATTGTTCAGTATGCATAAGGATTTGTCTACCAGGGTTAACATTAGGGGGAAAAATGGACTATATTCCGTATCCGGTGCTTTGTTTACATATCAATGTTTTTGTTTAAATCATTGGCGAACAATCTGACGTGAGAGTGAGCGATGCACCGCCAACTGTTGGTGGTAGTTGTGACTGGCAACCATAAAGAATACGTGTTTCGTCAGGTTTGGGAATTTGAAATTGTTTCTGTTATTGATGGAAGGGAATGAAATGTGTTATGTTAATATATGAAAAGAATTTGTGTGTGTTTGTTAGAAATATAGTACGTTATAAGCCGGTGGGTGTTGGGGACATTTCTGAGCGGTTGTTTAAATAAAAATAGAGGTAAGTGCTCTTTTTTTAACGAATCTTTGCAATGTTTAAGGTTTTTAATGTGAATTTTAAATTGATATTTGATGTGTTTATGTTTTCGTAAGTGCTATTTACGTGCTATTCTAATCATACTGATTTTATAAGAGGTGTACAACTAGGTTGTTTAATCCACCGACTTTTTTTTGAGTTGAAAACAGGCCAGTGTTTGCCCAGTTTACATTAGCTGTACAACTAGGTTGCTTAGTTCACTGTTGTTTTTTTAGTTAAAAACGGTCCACTGGTTATGTAGTTTACATAGCTGTGCAACTAGGTTGCTGAATCCACTGAGGTTTTTTTAGTTAAAAACGGTCCACTGGTTGCATAGTTTATATAGCTGTACAACTAGGTTGCTGAATCCACTGAGGTTTTTTAGTAAAAAACGGTCCACTGGTTGCATAGTTTACATAGCTGTACAACTATGTTGCTGAATCCACTGAGGTTTTTTTAGTTAAAAACGGTCCACTGGTTGCATAGTTTACATAGCTGTACAACTAGGTTGCTGAATCCACTGAGGTTTTTTTAGTTAAAAACGGTCCACTGGTTGCATAGTTTACATAGCTGTACAACTAGGTTGCTGAATCCACGGAGTTTTTTTTAGTTAAAAACGGTCCGCTGTTTGCTCATTTTAAATTGCGTGTTACTGAATTTGCAGACGTTCTTTTGGTTAGACGTTCTTTTGGTGAATAGTACCTATTTTGGCAGGTATATTTGAGAACCATACTAAATCTTAACTTTATTCAATAAAACTTTTTGAGTTTGAAAGCACCTAGAGGCAGGAAGAGGTAGTACCCTTTGGAATTCTAACAAAAATTTCTATAAGAATAAGATTCAAAGAAAATAATTCTCTAATTTCTAGAAAATTTGTTACACTACATAGATTTTTTCTGCCGATACTTAGAGTTCATGCTATAACAAATCTATTCCACTGAAGTTACTATTTGAAAGATTTGTTTGTACATGCAATTTGTGCTTAAACAGAATTGCTGCTAATGTGCTAATTTGAAATAGCAATAAATCTGGGATTGATTGATTGTATTTTACTAATTCTTTTTTTAAAGGATCTAATTTCTTTCAAATCATCAAGTCCCTGAGACTCTCTTTTTTAAGCACAGTACTTGAAAATCTATGTATAAGTTCCTGAGTTAAACTTGTAAGTGTTTTAATTAATTGTTAATGTTCTTGGAAAAGGACTCATAAAATTCATAAAGGAATGACCCAAATAGTTCATCATACGAGTTTGCAGAATGCATATATTTTACAAGACAGTGCAATCCTTTGATAACAAATAAATGAATCAAGTTAAAGAAACTCTTATTATTTATTGGGAGTAAAAATCAATTTGTTCCATTTTCTAAACATGGCTTCAGCTGTTATGAATGTTTTTATAATGGCAGCTGATTTCGTTATTTTCAAAGAAGTGAGACATCTATCAACAATACAGTGGACTCTCTATACTCTGAACACTCATGTGATCGACCAAATATGTTCAGATTATAGGGTTGTTCATTTTAGAGGGAGATTGGGAAAGGCAAGTATAGAAAGTAGGGATGCACCGAATACCATATTTTGACGAATACCGAATATTCCATTAAAACAATATTTGGTTAACATATATTAAACTTTGATTATAATGCTTAATTTATTTAGTTTGTTTTTAAACGATATTTAAGGGGTAAATTTTCAGAAATTAAAGTACTGCAAAATTTAATATCCAGGTGTTTCCTTTATATATTATTAAAATTAGAAATGTAGTACATACAACAAAATTGCATAATTGTACTACATTTCTTGAAAGCATTTTAGTTTCTGATGGTAAGTAATAGGACAATGCATCACAAAAAAATGAATAAGAATAGAAGGTTTAAAAGCAACATCAGTTAATCAATCAACCTTATGTGATAGTGTAATAGGGTCTGTAGCATGTTTACTAACACGACGTCACGTAGAGCAAGCCTATTGGTTACGTAGTACTTTTGCCTACCAGACATCCTGTGGAACAAGCCTGCCTATTGGTTAGTCTGCCTTGTTTTGCCTACCAGTGATGTCAGAAGCTACAGCCCTTATAATGCTCTCATAAAGAATTGGGAGGCAGAGTAGGGAGTAGGACACATAGCAATATTACAGTATGGAACCTCTTATCCGGAAACCAGTTATCCAGAATCATTTTTCAATCAGTTAAATTCCTATTTTTTCCAAAAGAAAAAGCAAAAAATTAGTTTTTTTTTTTAAATTTCTAATGTTTTTGTTTTTTTATTTTGAGTTCTACAGCAGCTAGAATTTATAAAGTAAGAAATCTGGTAAGGTATTTTATTTATTTTTTTAGTGTGTGACTAAGTTTTCAAGAAGTTATCATATGTTTACTACTTCCCCTCTAAATGATTATTATTTATCTTGATCATATTACAGTTTTTTTATATTATTTTTTTAGTATATTAACAATTAAGGTTACTCTCTATTTTTGATTAGAATTAAACATTTATGCTACCAATCAAATCAGTAGATGTCATGTTAATCCCCAACCAGTTATCCAGAATACATCCGGTCCCAAACATTCCGGATAACAGGTTCTATACTGTACCATAAAAATTGTGCAAATTCCTCCCTTTCATTTGTCAAGTATCATTAGCACGTAATGTGTGAGCTACCAAATAAGAGTTGAACAAATAAAAGGGCTAAAGAAACTTCCGTAGAGATTTAAAAAAAAACAACTTTGCGGGCAAAAGAGGATGTCTAGTTTTTCATCATTGGGGCGCTAAAACTTGAATCAAAAGGCAACAGGGTGGAGTTTAAAAAAAAGGGGGCATCGGGGTACGGTGCCCCACTGACCCTGTCTAGAATGATCACTGTGTAAAAAATTACAATATTTAACATATACTGTATAGCCTCGATATCTTGAATAGACCTCCCCCCCAAAACAAATTGAGTTTTCAAGATATTGAGGTTATACTGTTTTAATGTATAGGAGTATTGAAGAATAAAACAAAAATGAGCGTTTTTGTCAGAAGTATTAGTTATTCCTTCTCTCCTCCTCAATAATTTAGCTCCTGAAAAATGTCACCATTGCATCAGGTGGAGTTCTGCCTCGAATTCAGCCTGAGCTCTTGGCCAACAAGCGTGGACGATTCGCCACCATGCCTTCCCCTCGCTCAGGGCCTGCTTCGCCAGCCCCAACAACATCGGGCAAGAAAGCAAAGCCAGTCTATGCTTCAACCAAAAAGTACATCAGGAAGCCTGCTGCAGCTGCTGCTGTCAAAAGCAAAGGAAGAGGCAGAGGAAAAGTGAGTTTAATTAGTTCATTGTATACAGGCCACAAAAAAAAAAAAAAAAAGTTCTAAACGAGTGTTGAAAAAATTTGTTTTTCTGGTAATAGTTGTCGGTTAGAAAAATTATTTTATTTCTGTTGCTGTGAACAACATTGGTGATTTTTTAGCTTAAAAAAGATTACTATATGTCCACTCTGTTGCCAGACATTAAATTGGAAAGAAAGATGAAGTCAAAATAAACATTTCAATTTTTACACATATTATTTGGCCTGTAACAGATGATATAAATGTGCTATAGTATTTAAATTAATGCAATGAATTAATAAGTGAATGTTTGCTCTGCTATCAGACAGTACATTTTATCTTTCTTTAGAAATAAAATAAAAAGCTTTTGAGAATTATCAAACTAGAACTAAGAGATGTAGCTTTTTGAATTGAGCTTTCTGCAAAATTGCTTGCCAGAGTTGCTCAGTGGATGCTTTGCATAATTTATTTTATTTTTAAAAAAGTCTGCAAAAGGTAATTTTTTACTGCTTTTTTATAATTTCTTTATGATTTCTTACAGCCATGTGAAATATGTATATTCAGAACACAAAGTCTTGATGGTTTGATCTAAAAATTATTCCAGAATTGAACTTCACTGAGTTATGTTTATACAATTTATTCACAAGAGCTGTTATCCTCAGTGATTCCTGAGTAGCTCTGTTGGCTGTCGTTTCAGATAAAAATTCCATAACACAGGACATATTGGATTGTCATCATTATCTAAAAAACCTGGTATCACTAGAGAAAACTTCTGTGTTCATACACTGGGTTCCTGCCTACTGCGGGGTTCCAGGTGATGAGAAAGCCGACTTCTTGGCTAAAAAGGGTGCTTTAATCATGCAAATATTTCTCGTCCTATGCCCTTCCATACTATTAAAAATCTTGTTAAAAGATCTATCAAGGTACATGCTCGGGGAAAACTCTATTATCATGTTTCTCATAAATCCTGGAAGAATGCTATCCCGAATTTGTGTCATGGTCCAAGGCGTAGAGTGATCGCTAAATTCTACCTTGCCACCGGACATGACTGCCTACGATATCATCTCCACAGATTCAAAAGTGTTCTTTCTTCGATATGCACTCTGTGCAGCTCTAGAGAGGTGATCGACTCCGCACATCTTCTCCTCTGTCCTGCTCTGCATAAGACTTTTCACTGAGCATTACTGGGAGGCAAGCAATATGTTAGATTAATCTGTTACAGCTTTTTTGTATTCTGTGTTTCTTGTTTTTGCTGTAACTGTTCATAATCTTCTATTAGGGAAAAAAAAATATTTATACAATTTAGTTAAAATTATTCTTAATGAAAACCCACCCCCC
The DNA here is from genome assembly GCA_038373885.1 of Cheiracanthium punctorium. Lineage (NCBI taxonomy): Eukaryota > Metazoa > Arthropoda > Arachnida > Araneae > Cheiracanthiidae > Cheiracanthium > Cheiracanthium punctorium. The sequence goes on from JAWZYV010009468.1 coordinate 68,036, forward strand.
TTACCCTCCATCCCCAAGAAAAAAAAATATATATGTATCCATACTGGGTGATTCAAAATAATGTTGAACCATAAGTGATCGAAACATACTTCCAATTAGGAAAGTGTGTTATTGGTCATTCGGCAGCTATATTTGACTCCTGAAAATCCTATTATAACTAGAATTTTCCTTTAATGCATGTTTGTTAACCCACACCTAAGGGCGTATTTAAGGGGGTGTTCCAGGAGGTCTGAACCCTTACCAAAATTTTGATTTTTATTACAAAACTAGCTGAAGCACCCGTTCTTCACCCGGAATGGATATTGATAAACCAACAATTATAAATGGAAAATAAATAAATATATATTAAACATACTTTGGTTATATATTTAATCGCTACAAAATCTGTCTTACAGTATTCGTCAGCCATATTCTAACCATACTTGATTTTTTTAAATACTGTTTGGAATGTGCATCATATTCCCCGCATATTTGTCTTGTTCTTCAAAATTGAAATCTACGTTAAAATTGTCTATTAAAACTGTTTTAAAATCCCCACCAGAAATATTCTAACTATACTTCACCTTTATTTACACGAGCATAGACACCAGTATTCCAATTAAATAAACAGGAGGGTTAGGTAATTTCTTGACAAAGATGGTTGTGTTGTGGGAGGCCAATTAGCTAAACGTTGACTCTAGGTCGGGGGGTGAGGTGCCGCGACATGAGTCTTTCTAAATGGTACTAACCCGTAATTATGCTAAGTTTTGGAGGAAACCATGGAAACTCCAAACTGTTAGGTCGGCGGACACGATTTTGAACCAGGCACCTTCGTCTCCCAGTTCAGCATCCTAAGCGCTCGGCCACTGGTGGAGCACTCGACAAAGATGGAACATATCGTTTCGAGGACTCATTTCTTTTATGCCAAACTTCGTAATAAATCACAAAAAATGGCAAAACTTGGAGACATTTAATCTGGCAACCCTTAAAACATGATTCGCCCTTTCACCAGGTAGACAAAAACCTTTGTCTGGAATTAACAGCACTCAAAGCTAAAAAAAATATGTGGAAAAAACCTTTTTTGTCAACTATCCTTTATTAAGGTCGATTTTTAAAAAACCTTGAAAAAGATTTTTATGAATTAGTGTTCGTTTCATTTTAGTGCAAGATTTTTATGGCTATGTACATTTCCCTTCGATGTATGTAGACAAATATGAAAGTAACTTTTTGGCCCCTCACACCAGTTTGGACACAAACTTTAAAAAACTCTGAAAATGACTGTTATCCATTCGTGTGCGCTGTATTTTAAAGAAAGAATTTTATAGCTATCTATTTCCCTTTTCGAAATGATGGCAAATTTGGAAACAACGTTTAGACCCTTATCCCCGTTTTGATGTGAATTCTAGAAAATCCTGGAAATGATTTTAAGGCATTTGTGTTCACTATATTTTTAAGAAAGAATTTTAAGCTATCTCATCTTCCTCTGATACATGAAAGAAAAGGTGAAATGAACGTCAAAGATGTTTCGGCTCCTTACACCTGTTTCGGTGCGAATTCTAAAACACCCTGAAAATTATTGTTAGGCATTCGTGTTTGGTACATTCTAAAGCAAGAGTTTTATGGCTATCTCCAGTTTCCTTTGAGATATGATGGCAAATTCGAAAATAGCGTTTTGGCCCCTTATCCCCGTTTTGATGCGCATTCTAAAGAATCCTGAAAATCAATTTTAAGCATTTGTGTTCACAATACTTTTAAGCCGGAATTTTACGGTTATCTCTTTTTTCCTCTGATATATGAAGGGAAATGTGAAAAGAACATTTTGGACCCTTTCCCCCTTTTGGGTACGAATTTTAAAAATCCCTGAAAATGATTTTTAGGTATTGCTGTTAGTTGCATTTTAAAGCAAGAATTTTATGGCTTTCTCTTTTTTCCTCTGAGATATGAAGAGAAATGTGAAAAGAACATTAAAGAACGTTTTGGTCCTTTTCGTTTGTTTGGGTGTGAATTCTAAAAAATTCTGTAAATGACTTTTAGGTATTTCTGTTAGTCATATTTTAAAGCAAGAATTTCACGGCTATCTCTTTTACCCCCTGAGATATGAAGGGAAACATGAAAAGAACGTTTTAGGTCGCCACCGCCGCCTGGGTTCGAATTTTCAAAAATCGCTTTTTAAATGACGACTTGGGCACAAAAGCTATGAGCTCCTAAAATTTCATGTCTATATCTGCGGTAGATTTGGCTGGGCGATGATCATCAGTCAGTCAGGACATCCTCCTTTGCATATAGAGATTATTACACTTTTAGGTTGCCAGTTAATATAGTTTTAATAATTAAGTGTCTTCAAATCCCTTAAATGGTGCGTTTATCGCTAATTTGTTCATTTTCGTTAAAACTTGTGCATAACTCCTAGAGACTCGTGACTGCAAAGCTCGCCAAAGTGTGGCGATTTTTAGGTTGGAGAGTGTGTGTGTGTGTGGGGGGGGGTAAAGCAGGAATCAACCAGAAAATAAGCATTTATTCTCTTAAAAATAGACTACCTTAAATGTCTGATTAATTCCATATTCTTCAATAACCAACCAAATAACCATGTTCTGCCCAAATGAAGTCATTTGAAAATAGTTATTGTGTTTTTGAGTATTTGCTACGAAATGTCATGATTCTGGTAAATAGTTATTTTCATTTGCCACATTAATTTTTAATTATATAAAAAGTGTTAGAACTATTTAATATCCAAGCTGTACCAATTTTAATTTCCATGTATCCAATATAGCGATACTTTGCAAATCCTCCGTGGTTATGTCTCGTGTAAAACATCAAGCTGTGTAATCTCGAGGAGCTATTTAGAATTGCTTTAATTGCGAATAGGACGTTAGTGTTGCAGAGTATACAAATTTCACACGTTTTTTAATTTATGACGTCAAGGTTTAACTGCCGTAAAAGATCCACCAAACTCATTTTTAGTAAAAAAAATCCTAAAAATTTGCAAATTATGCTACATATTCAGTAAGAACTTTTTTTAAAAGAAAATTTTCTCCTCTATCTGATGATGTAAATGCCTTTTTGCTGCAAACGTAATTACCACCGTTATTACGAATTAGGTGAGGAAAAATTCAAAAAAATTACATAAAAAATTTCTAATTGGAATTTCAAAAATTTGAATAGTTATTCTGCTATTCGGGGCGAAGACGAATCCAACGAATCAAAGATCGTTAAAATCGGTCTAGCCATTCTTGAGTTATAAGTGTTGGAACAAACCCGACTTTGTTTTATGTATATAGATGATAATGAGGAAGTCTTTTTGTGAAAAATGTGCCTTTTTTACCCCCCTCTGACCCTTTTGGATCCCCTGAAAATTTTTTCTGGATATGTCCCCACCACACCATTACTTTTTTATTCTCTTTTACACTTGAAAATCCCTTCTCTGGAAGCATGACGTAATTAGTGGATGATGACCCCCTAAAATACTAAATTATCAATAATTTCATAATGCAGTATCTGACAGTTTATGTTAAACTGTTACCTATTAATGTCCCACATTTGAATGCATTTAATTACCTTTTTCTAACATAGGGATCATTATTTCACTCATACTTGGTCCCCTACAGATTTTTTCACTGGATAATGGGTAACAACATGCTACTTACGTGGTGTAAGTTGTCATTTTTAACAATGAATATCTAGCTAACTATTTCACTTAGAGATGTGGGATTTTTAAAATAAATTTTCTTAAACACTAGGGGCCAAGGACCCCAGACTCGCTACACTCGCTTTTCGTATGAGGCATTCGGCCCCTAATAAGGCTTATTCGTAAAAAAGACATAATTTCAACAGACAAAACCCGAAGATTGGATCAGATGGAATGTTACTGAGCTACACATTTCATGGTTCTTGCATGTTCATTGATACATAAAAATTTAAACTTCACACTACAGTAGACCCCCCTCCCCCTCATAGCACGGAAGATATTTTGTTCTGGGAATCCGTGTTGTACGGGTCCTGAGCTATACTGCACCTGGAGTGCGGACTCCGCTTATAATCACTGGAAAAATTATTTGCACTCCTCAGAAACACAATGATATTTAGTATTGCCATTCAAAAGTTATATTAATTAGGAGGTAAAGCATAATAAAATCAGAAAATCTGTTTCAGCTGTATTTTTAATAATGTAAAACCCAGGGGCGTAGCCAGAATTTTTTCATGGGGGGGGGGTTACAACTACTGCAACTCATATATATGTATACATATGTGTGATAATGTAGTGAAGTATATACATTTTGTATGGCAAAAACGTTTCTCATGGGGGGGGGTTATGACCCCCCTAACCCCCCCCTTGGCTACGCCTCTGGTAAAACCTATTGGACGCCTTGCAAATTTGCCACCCATGGCGATTTTTCATTATTTGGCGACTTGCGGACATGTAAAGTTAATAAAAGCTACAGAACAGGTAGAATAGCCTGCCACCAATGGCGACTTTTCATTATTTGGCGATTTACACATGCTCACAACCTATATTTACTGTTCATTTAAGGTTACCGGAAAGCCGTTATCCATATTTTCATGTACATAATCGTTTGCGGATTGGCGTACTTAACACCACGAATTATACCATCTCGTCGCGCTAGCAAATATCCTAAGTGTACTATAACTGCTATAATGGCATAGTTAACGCCGCCAAATATTTCTACTGGTAGCAAATAATCCAGCATGACGAGAACCGGCTTTAAAATAATCTGCATTTTAATTATTTTTCATTTTCAAGATATTAGTTATTCTGTTTTGGAAAAACATCGCGAATAATCGCGAAATTTGGAATAATCGCGAATTCTAAACTCCTGTTGTCTAAGCGAACTTACTATTTGAAAATTGTCAACTTTGTGTAACACATTTTGAGTTACTTATTTCATATTTATTGTAACCTATTTATAGAAAAAAACAAGTGATGCCTATTCTACAGCTTACAAAATATTGTAACTATAGATTAAAGCTGTTGTGAACTAATAGTATATTTAAATATATGTAAAAAATACATGTGAAGCATATTATGTAGCTTATGAAATATTGTAACAATAGATTAAAGCTGTTGTGAACTAATGGTATTTAAATATATGTAAAATTATGTGCATACTTTTATGTCGCATATTTGGGACACGTTTTTCATACAATTTTCAATAAAGGGGGTGAGAGATAAAATGACATAGTCATTAATAGATGGAGAAAATCTGCACAGAAAAATGCACAATTCCAACTGAATGAAAATTTCAAAACCTTATTCTCAGGTGTATTCAACAGACGATAAATTACAATAAATTGCGCCAAGCATTAGAATCATCTCCTCAAAATCGCACAAAACCGTTTAATTTTTAGCCAAATTAAAAAGTTGCACATTTTAGTCTCAGAAAATTTCTAAATATGTTTCTTTTGAGTATAAAACATTTCATTCCTGCTCTGATTTCCCATGCACACGTTATTTTAATTTAAGAACAGTCTTACAAATAATCTAGACAAAAAAAAAATCGTTATTCTTTTAATTTTTACTTCAAGAGTCTGAATCATTTAATAAACTTGCCGAATGTGGCAACCTAGATAAGCTTAAATGTCGCTTTTTTTTCCACTGTGGGGTTACAATTACGAAATGGCGGAAAGCAAAAATTAGCCTTTTGCGATACGTTTTTTATCGATATCTCCTAAAATAATTCAAATTTTGAAAAAATCACTTCGAGGTGTGTCGGGAACTGTCTTGGAAAATTTCCGTACAAAATTTGGTAGGTCTACGATCACCGCAAGACACATTCAAACAGACTAACAGTTTACACATTGTTTTATTAATATAGAAGAAAGAGAGTATTTATTTTGGCGTAAAATGGGCGTAATTCTAACTCATGTTTGTAAATTTCACGCGATTCTAGATACTTGGAAACGCTTTGTTGCAAAGGAATGAATGATTTTATGCCAAATCTGGCAACCATTCCGTTTATTTTTTCAGTTTTTTATTAATATCTTCTAAAATAATTCGATTTTCGAAATTTAACTCAGCTTAGCAGGTTCCTCGGAATTTTTTGAATCTGTGGGCACCTTAGTCGAAACTCAAAACCCCACGGCTTAGGAGGAGATAAGCTGACAAGCTTTGACAGCGGCGGCGATAGCGGCCTTTACTTTTTTTTAGAATAGAGAGACACAGCAACATTTTTCTAAATATGCGATGTAACTTGAGGAACCATATAAAAATTAAACTTGTGTTTTAATATGTATTACAGCCCCTAGTAAAAAATTGCCATATCTAAAAGCTACTCTTTACTTGACGAACTTTTCTAATTGAAAGTATGTTTCCATCACTTACGGTTTAAAAGATAATAACTTTACTATCTCTCTATTTTGAATCACTGAGTATATATATATATATATATATATATATATATAAAACATATAAAATTAAACATCCTCTCAAAATTCAAAATTTCTATTTGCTTGCTTCAAAATTCTTTAGGGCGTAGTGACTTTCATTTTAAACAAAGGATTTGTATCAGGATCTAAATCTAATTTAAATGCAAGTAGTACTAGCTGAAACCCATCGAATTCGACGGTCACTTTATTATATATAAAAAAAATTAAAGAAAAGAGTAACAAAATCTGAAACACTTTCAGATTTTAACTACGCACTAAAGTACAACATATTAAAAACGTATCATAATCCATGCGTCCTCCATATTTTCTTTGCTTATTCCTGTAAGTTGGAAAGTGTATCATTATTCATGAGTGTGCCATATTTTTCTCCCTTGTTCCATAAAACACATCTTTGCATTCGAAATCGCCTACTAAGACTATTTTACAATTTTCGCCAAGCATCTTCCAACTTTGCCCTTTAAATACTATTTGGAATGTGCATCATAATTCATGAGTGTGCCATGTTCGTTTTTCTTGGGTTCATTTTTACTTTAACGCTCAGACTCCCTAATTATCACCAAAATGGCGATAATTAAACATTATGCAGTTACCACAACGACTTTTTGTATGTGGCAACCGTAATTTAGTATTAATATAAGTGATTTGGAACAACTGTAAGTACAGCATTCCATTACATATTTATTTATTTTGGGTTGCCAATTAAAGTTGTTTTAATAATTAAGTGTCTTTAAAATCCTGAACTGGTGCGTTTATCACTTATTTTCATTTAGTTCTTTTGGGAACGAGACAGATGACTTTAAAGTACGCCACAGAGTGGCGGTTATTTAGGTTGGAGAGAGTGGGGCCGTTAAAATAGGAATCAAATCTTTCTTGTTCCATAAAACACATCTTTGTAATCGAAATGTAACTTAAAATCACCTATTAAAGCTGTTTTACAATCTTCTCCTAGCAAAAAACAAGTATACTTCACCATTTTAAATACTGTCCGGAATGGGCATCATAATCGATGAGTGCGCCGTATTTGTCTTTCTCGGTGCATAAAACACATCTTTGGAATTAAGATCTATATTGAAAGTACTTAATAAAACTATTTTACAACCATCACAAGGCATGATTCGGTTTTTAAGGTTTTTTTTTTTTTTTTTTTTTTTTTTTTTTTTCCCCAGCAAACTTGGCGATCAACTATCAAAAATCGCAAAGCTTGTCAGACTTATCCCCCCCCCCATTTCACGTTATGTGGCAAACACAATTAGAAGATTATCACCATGGCAGTTCATCTCTACAAAACCTGTACACAAATCATGTCGACAGAATCGCATACACAAAGTCTGTGCGTGAACGAAATTGCACCCTAGTGCTAATAAGCAATAAAGCGCCAAAATAAAGGCTTTTTATGACTGCAAAATGTATTTAATAAACCACAAATGTTACTTCTTTGGCAAAAAATTGCACATTTGAAGTTCCGCCGCGTCTGATCTCTTTGACTTTTAAAATTTTTCTCTTTAGATGACACATCTACAGACCAAGACCTTTTTTTAGAGCCCTCAACCAAACTTTTATACATAGCTGTTCTTTCAATTTTATTTGATACTGGTAAAACATGTTTCAAATTAATATACGGAAAAAAATTAAGGAAATAAGCGATAAAGCGCCAAAAGAAAGATAACTTTTATGACTGCCAAATGTATTCAATAAACCACAATGTTATTTCTATGGCGAAAAATTGCACATTTAGATTGATGGTAAAGTTCCAATATCAAATGTTCAGACGATCCGAATTTTTATTCATTTGGTCGCTTCTCCACTTTAAAAGCGATTTCTTATAACACGTAATAATTAACTAATTAAATCTGATTCTATTTTTTTAGAACAACACATTTATTATCACTACACACTGTTGCCACACAACATTTACAAACAGATGCAATTTTTAACAAATATTTTTCCAAATAAATCAAACCTTACGGAGCTTACGCATATCAATCGTCTGCCAACAATGGGGTTAATAAACCACAATGTTATTTCTATGGCGAAAATTTGCACCTTTGCCGTTCCACCACGCCTAAACCTTTCGACTTTTTCTGATTTTCTCTTTTGATGGCACATCTACGAACCGAGACCTTTCTTCAGACACCTCAACAGAGATTTTACACCCAGCCGTTCTCTCAATTTGGTTGTCGAAAGAAAAACATGTTTCAAAATAATATATAGATATCTCCCCTCTTTTCCACTGTCTGCTGTCACCACACCTCCCAAGAATTTCCGAAGGCTAGCAGACCCAGGCATATTAATAACCAATAAATGCATCTCTTTTGGAACATGTGATACTGTATAGAACACGTGATCCGAGGTTATATAAAATGAAATGCAGCTCGGAGCTGAGCTCTTTTGTGACTTCAGTTGCCATGTAAAACAGTGTGAAACTAAATAAAAATATGTTATCGTAATCCCGGAGTGTTTTTCCATACAACAGCTCCAGCCTGAGTAAACCATCCTACATCTGCGCCCGGTGAACTCCAGCAGCGGTCCTCCAACCGCGAGACCCCGGTGCTGAGCTTAACCCGATGATGAAACTACGTCGTCTTTCTGGCCAACATCGCGCGACTACAAAAATCCACTACACACACACACATATATATAAATATTATAAAGGAATAATGTGCAAATTTTCATAATACTAACTAAAAGGTCAATGTGCAGCCCTGCTATTAATGAAGTATGAAGATTCCCCCCCCCTAGAGGTTATTATTTTTTTACACTTACTTCAATTCACACATTCGAGGATGAGGTTCTTCAGGCTTTTTCAATTTTTCAAAAAAATTCAGTTTTTTCAATTTTTCAAATGTTTTTTAATTTTTTTTAAATTATTTTTTATTGATGCAAAATTGTATATAAGTATTATAGATTTAATATCAATAGCAATTACAATATTCGTTGAACTTAAAATTAAAACTCGTAAGTATTATTGCTGAAATGTTGTTTGCACATTCTTTCAGACTTTTTCCTTTTTTTCAATCTCATCCCTGCTTAATTAAAATCAGATTATTTGTGCTAGACTAAACTGCCTGTGCCTGTGTTTTATGGAAAAAAAAATTGTCTGTTCTATTTTTATATGTGTATTCTGCTTTTTAAACATTTTTTTTTTTTCAGGCAAGTAAGGATCTTCCTAATTCTGTGAGCCATCAAAGTGGTGCAACAACATTGTCTGAAAAGAAGCTTTTTCTGGGACAGAAGGTAGTGTTCACGATTTCTTTATGTGTATTATAAAGTATATTTGTATTATAAAATATAACTATAAATTCTGCATAAATGATGTTTATACTTAACAATCTTTAAGATTTGAATTATTTTTTATGTGCTATGTCCGAATTCCTTGTTTTTGTTACTTACCTGTATTGTTGACAGATTTGATTTGTGCAAAATAATGAAATAAATTAGTCAATACAGATTCATTCCATTATGATTTACAAGCTCAAAATGAAAACGTTTTAATTTATGTTTATTTAGAAATTAAATGAAAATAATTTTTTCTGTGTTATGTTATGCATAATGAGATTTTAATTTATGTTTAATTAGAAATTAAATGAAAATAATTGTTTCTGTGTTATGTTATGCATAATGAGATTTGAAAATGAGAAACACAGAGATTATTGTTGAATGTTTAATAAAGTCCAGATCATTTTAGCTCCTCAGCATTGATATTGTAGTATTTAAAATGTTATGTTGTATTGTAGCATTTAAAATGTCACATTTATTAATTAATCAAAATTGACCAGTATTTTAATAAAATTGAAAAATTATTCCTTATTTGAGTTCATATTAAACATACCGTAAAGCTGTAAAAGTTCTCATATGTGCATCTCTTACTTATCAGAAATTAAAACATTTTCAATTTTAGCTATTATTATTGTAAATTATCCACAGTAGAATGGTCTCACAATCACACCTGCCTTTTATATGGAAACTTATAGTCATTCAAATTAAAAGTTATCTTTCAATCTGAATTTTAGAACCATTTAAAAAGAATTTTTAATGTGAATTTCTTACTTTAAAAGTTTTAAACTTTAGATAAATTGATCCGGTTTTGATTCCCAGCTTGGATCTGGGTGTTAACTCATACGTCCCTTCATAGGGGGTAATGGTTTTCAACATCTCTAGATTTGATTTGAAGTTCTCATCTTTAATTTTGATAAGCAAGTTGAAAATTGAGCTGATAAAAAAATCAACTGTAAATCATGAATGATTTTTGTCAAAATCGGGAAAGTTAGCTTTTGTTTTTCTGTTTAAATAAGTTTAATCTGTTTTAAAGCAGTTATTTTTACTTTTGATTTTGGTTCTTACATTTACCATAATTTGACTTACAAAATTTGTATAGAAATATGTGCTCTACATTCCATATAAATTTTAAAAACCAAATTAAGAAAAATATGTAAACAGAAACTCAAGTATCAATCTCTATTTTAGAGCAATTAAGTTTTTAACAAGGGAGGAAAACAAAAATGGATATTAAATTATGCATCTATGTTATGGGCTACTTTGCTAGTTACACCCTTGCTTTTATAACATATTTAAGCATGAGGGATGTTTCAAAAGTAAATTTTATCATTTTTTTTTTCCTCACTGAAACTTAAAAAAAAAAAAAGCACCATTCCATCAAATTATGTACCTTGCACTATTTTTTGACATAACCTCCACCAACATTCAGACATTTGTCGTAGCATGCAATCAGTTTGAATCGACCATTGTGGTATAAAACTCTGTGTTCTGTGATTTCAGGAATTGTTGCACAGTCTGCTCCACCTCAGCATTGTTTTGGAGTCCTAAGAGTGCAGGTTGCAATGCATCACATGGTACAATATTTTTCCACAGTGGTTCCTTCAAACTGACTGCATGCTATACCAAAAAAAAAAAAAGAAGTTGAAGATGTATACAGTCGACTCGCGATTTAACGACCTTCACGGGACCTCAACAAATGGGACATTAAATCAAATGGTCGTTAAACCAAAAGTTTATGAAAGGTATAAGAAAACGGTCAGGACTTCATCAAAGGGTTGTTAAATTGGGAAGGGGTGCAAAATCGTGAGTTGACTCGACTGTAGTTTATGATAGCATGAGATGAACTTTTTTTTTTTTTTTTCTGTCAAAATTTCCATGTGAAAAATATAGAGAAACTTACTTTCAGGATAACCCTCATAGAAATTCTTCTTAAATATACTTTTTTTTCTTTCCACCCCACCTCCCCTGTATGTGTATAATTACTGTTTGTTTTCTGGTACTTATTAATATTAATTTGTAATCTTCTCAAATAGCTGGTTGTCATTCAAGGTGATATTTCTAGCATAACATCAGATGCTATTCTTCATCCTACAAATGCCAATTTACAGATGAGTTCCGATATAGGTAAGATAGTACTGTCTAAAATGCATTTTATGGCTTTTTCTGTGAATATGGATTTTAATTTCTAACTGCACATTTTTATACTGTATCTACTTTCTAATTAGGCCAAGCTCTCGAAAAAGTAGGTGGCAAGGAATTTCAACAAGAAGTCAAAGATGTTCTGGCTTCCAATGGACCTCTTGATACTGCTGCAGGTACATTATGGCTTTGCTTCCTGTCACTTATAATTTGTTGAGGCTAATTCGCTGATCAAGTCTTCAGAAAGAATTCCATATCAGCCCTAAATTTTTTAAAAAATAAATTGTTAAGTATATAGAACACTGAATTCAGAAATTAGATTGAAAAATAGTTTGGTAATGTAAAGTAGCTTTTAGAACTTTTCAAGAAAAAGAAGCATATTAAAACAAAAAGTTCCAAAGCATCAACTGAATCTACACTTTCAGTTGAGACTGCTCAAGGTTTTAATACAATTAAATGTGGCTAAATGTGAACAGAATAAGTATGTTATATGTTATAAATGTTCAAAAATTGACTTGTTTTTATCCCCCCCCCCCTCCTAAAAAAAAAAAAAAAAAAAAAAAACCTTATCTTTATGATGAAAAATAAATTTTACGAGAGGTAAAGCAAGGGGAAATGTATAAATTTGAACTGTAGGTTATACAAAATCCTCCACAGTATATAGTTCCTGGTCATAGTACTATACCAGGTGATTCAAAATAGGTGTTACAGTGATTATTTTTAAAGCCTTAAGAGATTGAAACATAATCCAATTGCTCTGAGTGGAGCAGTTAGAGATATCACTAGTTAAAAATATTGGCATTTGTCACCAAATACTAAGAGAATGTCTCAAAAGTGAAAAATATAAAATTACTTTTCATCTGACATTAATTTATGTTAGTGGTTATTCGAAATCTACATTTGGCTCCTGGAAATCCTATTTTAGCTAGAATTTTACTGTAATACATTTTTGGCAGTTTATAGTAAAAGCTAACCCACTCCATTTTTTCTGTTATTCTTACACTTTGAAATTCCTTCTTTGGACATGTGACATCAGTGCCGCCAATAGGTATTAAGTCACCCTGGTCTAAACATAATTTTGGCACACTCCTTTAGCATGGTGGCCAGGGCAGTACCCATCAGTTCAGGTGAAATTGTACCGGTTAACTTATCACGTTTGAATGCATTTAATTGCCATTTTCCAATAGAGAATCATCATTTAACTTTTATCAATACGTATCAATGTGCTGTATCAATGCGTTGGTCCCCCTAAAGTAAGAATTTTTCGCCCTAAAACGGAGGCCATTACAGCAGGTAAAGTGGTGTAAATCATCATTTTTAACATTAAATATCTCATTAATTATTTAATTTTGAGACATAAGATTTCTTAAATTAATTTTCTTAGAGCAACATTTTTCTAATATAAGTGATAGGAAATGAGGCACTATATAAAATTAAATTTTGTATTTTAATATGTTTACAGCCCCTAGTAAAAAGATTGCCATATCTGAAAGCTACTCTTTATTTGACAATTATTTTTAATTGAAAGTATGTTCGATCATTTATGATTTAAAAGATAATCGCTTTAACATCTATTTTGAATCACCTAGTTCATATATCTGTGTGCACTACTTTCAATTTCATTCAGTTTATGTTGAAAAGCTGATTCACTTTCTCTAGTTTTAAAATTTAAATCTTGAAGTGGTACTGATATTATTTTTATTTTTAAAGTGTGAATTTAAAATGTAAAGTATTTTTGTTTCCTAATATACTGGACTGGATTGAATTTAATCTTGTGTGAAAAATGTTTTAACAGCTGTGATTTGCCCCGGCCATAACTTCCCTTCTAAATATGTGATACACTGCAATATACCAACATACAATACTGCTAACTCATCTGAACTGATGGAAAAAGCTGTGAAGAATATATTAGCTCTTGCTGATGAAAAGAATCTTAAATCCTTGGCCATTCCTTCAATAAGCTCTGGAGGGTAAGTACTTTTAAAAACGAGAGATAAACTCTGAAATGAGTGATTAATCTGGATGTTTGTTTGTTGATACTTGTGAATTTGCATCCTCATAAAATTCAAGAACAAGTAAATTTAGAGTAATGGTATTGTTATAGATAATCATCATATTTAGATGTCTTTGTATTTAATGCTATTCAAAAAGCATCTTGTAGTAATGTGTGTGTAAAGTTTTTCTTCTGCTTAACAGTTTTTGTTTAAAAAATCTAATATTTTTAGAAAATAGAATGGTAATGTTAAATGAAATGTTCAGAAGAAAGACTAAATCTTTCTCTCTTTTTCTATGTACTGAGATATTAAGGTTTTTCTTTTCTTTTCATTTTTCTTTCTCAGGAATGAAAATGACTTATTTTGGAAGAAATTATAAAACAAACTAAATTTGTGTAAGAAATAGTTTTTGCCCATAAATCCCCTAAGTATTTAATAATGCTTTTTTCTTAGATTAATTAGGACTGTGCCAATTAGTTGATTTAGTTATCAGTTAACATGTTTGATTAAAAATGTGATAAATTTGATTAAACAGAGTTTTATTTAGAAGAAATTTGAGTCTGTTAATAGACCCTTCTCAAAATTGTTCCTCTGGAAAACTGACCCTTCACAAATTTGTTTTTATCTTTAAAATTAATTTTTTTGTAAATTGAATGAATGTAATCAGCAAACAAGAGAGCTTAAATATTTTGTCTTCAGCATAAGCATTTTCACGAGTGTGGTCAGAAGTTGATCTGAAACACATCCCTGAGATGTTCCTTTTCACTTTACCATGCAGTACGAGCTCAAGGGGCAGGTTTCACTTTAGCGTTTATGGTGTCACTCTTTATCTGCTCTCTTACTTTATTGTTTTGCGCACTTGCACATTTTTCTCCTTAAGGGTCATTCCACGTCAGTTCAACCAAGCCATGACACCCATGATCACGGATTTTGATAAAATTTGGCATGAATGTTCCTTATGTGGTAGTAAGAAACCCCACGAATTATTTTGCCCCTGGTGCTGATGGCTTTGGTTTCATGGCTCGTCAAACTTTTGAAGATTTCAATTTTTAGATCATTTTTGAGCAAGATTTTAAGACAACACTTCTAAACAAAAAATCTTCTCATTTGTTTTCTTGAAATTTTGTACCCTTGTTGATTAAAGTACAAGGATTTTAGAAATAAATGTCTAAACTTGATAAATATTTTTTTGTATTTTTTAAAAATGCTAGAAATAGATTTTTGAGAAAATTTTAGATGTTCACTTAAAAGTGAAAACTCACTAAAAGGGAAAGCTATAATCAAAAAACATTTTGTTCAGGAAGAAGCTTATATATATGCATTATCTTAGGATGAAATAAAATTAATGGTTCCGTCATTCCTTCAAGTTAAAAAATTAGCATTTTTATCATTTTTCTTATGAAATTCTGTATACATTACAAGTCAAATCAACAAATAAAATCCATTTTTGGCAACAATGTTCTTGGATTTTCATGAAATTTGTCATGAATGTTCCTTTTGCAGTAGTTACAAGCCCTGCAATTCCTTTTTGTCCTGGTATCAATGGTTTTGATTTTATGGGCAGCCAAATTTTGATCATTTTCACTACTCCACTATTTTTGAGTCACATATTCATGACATACCGCTTTGGAAAATTATTTTTAATTTTCCCACTAATCACCCAATCTTTCTGAAGTTTTGCTCTCTTGTTAGTTAGAGAGTAGAGATTTCAGAAAAAAATGTGTGAATATATATATTTCTTTTTTAAGCTGGTTTTTGATATGTCTGCTGATTTCAAGGGAAAATTTTCTTAAAAGTATGATCAAAGTATTCTTAAAAGTAAGTTATAAGTTCATTATCTAAGTTTCTTACATAATAAAAATATAAATGAAAGAAGATCCCTTTGTCAAAAGCACACAAAATATACAAAATATTTCCAAAATTTAATGAAGCCAAGCATCCTCAGAGGGGAATTTGACTGAAAATTCAGAGACAAAAAAAAAAAAAAAAAAAAAGAAGTCAATGTCATAGTGTCTGACTATATAATTTATCTTTTGGTAGGTTTATTTAAATGCAAAAAAAGTATTTAAGATCTTAAAATAGTGTCTGCAATGAAATCACACACACACACACTCACTCATTTAAACTCTTGCATATTTTAATGAAATAAAATTATTGGATTTTTTATTACTTCAGCTGTAATTTTGAATGATCTAGTCTAATGATATTTTGTTAATGCTAGATTTTTTAAAGTAGTTGTATTTAAAAAAAAAAAAAAAAAAAAAAAAAAAAAAAAAAATTATGTCTGTGTACATACATACATACAATATACATTAAAGTTACCTTTTCTTTTTGGTAGATACATTAAATGCAATAAAAGAACTAAAAGAAAAAGGAAATATTTTTTAAATGAACTCACACACATATATAAACTGTTTTGCATAGGTTATGTACTTTGACAATAACATGAGTTGTTCTTTCATTAAAAAAGAGAAAAAATACAGCATTTTTAGTTACATGATAATTTATTCTGTTGTTGTTTTTGTACAAATTTCAACAGAGAAAATTTGAGGAATTTTGGTGTAAAAATAAACCAGCAGTTGGGCAAATTTTAGAATTTTATGGTAAGTATTTGGTATTTGATTTACATGTACTTCTGTGAACTGGGAGAGGGTATTTGCCAGAATGAGCCAGGTGATAGAGGTTCCTCATTAATTAAAACATTTCTCATAATGCACCCTTTACACTTGACTAGAGTCAGAGGCAGATGCAATATCTTGTAAATTATAGGCTGCTGCAAACAGATATGAACATCTGCATTCTTATGTAGGTATATTTTAGCAAATCTGACAATCATCTATTTAGTCATAGTTCACAGTAGTGTTCATTTTATATGCGTATTATCTGAATTTTAATTTTCCTGAATATTCTTATATTCAGGGATGAGATTCTTCAGCTTTTTGTGAATTAAGAGAAATTCACTTTTCGTCTTTTTTCGCTGAAAATTCTGCTTTTTTTTTTTGTGGATTTCTGATAGTAGTTATTAATTAACTGTGCAATATTTTTATCCTGTAGCATGTTCTGATGTTTTACTTCTTAAATCTTTTTTCTACATGCATTAAAAACAATTATCTTATGTAGAACTTGTTTGCTCTCGTATGATTTCAGTCTTTTTGCTTTTTTGCCAATCTCATCCCTGTATATTATAAGTGTACAATTATGTAAAATGTATGTGTTGAGTTCATGCACAGTATGTATACATAAATTTCAAGGTAATATAGCTTCTGTGTTTATTTAAACTTATTCATTATGGAGGAACAGAGTGTCATAAATTTACCTATGTTTCAAGAAAAGGTTGTGGATGTTACTAGTTTTGCAGAAGGTGAAATAATTCTTTTAAATTTGAGAACAGAAGCTACAAATGGTTTACAGACTATATTTCTTAATCATAAAAATGTGTATTTAAATAAGTTTGAATTCCTCCAGAAAAAATATGTGATCCCCTCAAAAAACATAAGGCATCTGTTTAAAAATTTTTGAAAGCTGTAAATGTTCATCAATGTAATGAACTGTTAAAGAAAATTTTTAAAGTAAAGCCAGGACAGAAAATATGCCCTCGCTGCAGGAACATGCTATTCAAAATAGATGAACAAAAGGATACTGTAAACATTGACAATGTTAGTGAAACAGAAGAAGATAATTTGTAGAAAAATGAAGAACTTCAAAAATTAAATAACATATTATTTTTCAACACAATGTATGGCATCAATTCAGAAAAAAATTACTCAGTTACAAACTGAGTAGCATTGAATGGAAAATTTTTAAAATTACAGCTCTTTTAATAACTCTTGCTCTCAGTTAATTTTATTATAATTTCCCAAAATAATTTTAATTAAAAAAATCATTTAAAGAAAGTTAAATAATATAAGCTAATAGTATTTCCTAATTTACTGTATAACATGGAAGGTTAATATTAATTAACTTTAATTTAGTTTATTATTTTTCCTTATTATATAGAAACTTTTGTTGGAATATTTTAGGAAGAAACTATTTAGAAAATCATAAATATCATTACACTATTTCATTCAAAATCACATCTGAAGAAATAGAAAATCCAATAATTTTGTTTCAGTATAAAATACTAAACAGTTTACTTCGATATGAGAGTTTATGACAAAAAATATTTCAAGATCTTGTTTTTTCTTTAAATGTTTTTTCAACTTTAAATGAACCTACCAAAAATAAGGTGATGTAACTTTAACATATATGTATATATAGAGATTCAGGCATATATATATATATATATATATATATATATATATATATATATATATTTGAATTTTGACCCAAATTTCTCTTTGAAGGTGCTTTAAGTTTTGTTTTATTTTGTGTACTTCTGACAAGATGTTCTTTCATTTATAAATTTATTACGGCCCCGAAATAGAATTATATAAACATATGTAATATATATATATATATATATATATATAAATTTTTGTTGAATATTTTTATGAAAACTACTTTAAAAAATCTAGCATTAACAAAATATCATTAGACGAGATCATTCAAAATTACAGCTGAAGTAATAAAAAAACCAATACTTTTATTTCATTAAAATATGCAAAAGAGTTTACATGAGTGTGTGTGTGTGTGTGTGTGATTTCATTGCAGACACTGTTTTAAGATCTTATTTAAATACTTTTTTGCATTTAAATAAACCTACCAAAAGATAAATTATATAGTCAGACACTATGACATTGACTTCTCTCTTTTTTTTTTTTAAGTCTCTGAATTTTCAGTCAAATTCTCCTCTAAGGAGGCTTGGCTTCATTAAATTTTGGAAATATTTTGTATATTTTGTGTGCTTTTGACAAATGGATCTTCTTTCATTTATATTTTTATTATGTAAGAAACTTAGATAATGAACTTATAACTTATACTTTTAAGAAAATTTTCCCTTGAAATCAGCAGACATATCAAAAACCAGCTTAAAAAAGAAATATATATATTCACACATTTTTTTCTGAAATCTCTACTCTCTAACTAACAAGAGAGCAAAACTTCAGAAAGATTGGGTGATTAGTGGGAAAATAAAAAATAATTTTCCAAGGCGGTATGTCATGAATATGTGACTCAAAAATAGTGGAGTAGTGAAAACAATCAAAATTTGTTGATTGGTTGAGGCCCATAAAATCAAAACCATTGACACCAGGACAAAAAGGAATTGCAGGGCTTGTAACTACTGCAAAAGGAACATTCATGACAAATTTCATGAAAATCCAAGAACATTGTTGCCAACAATGGATTTTATTTGTTGATTGGACTTGTAATGTACACAGAATTTCATAACAAAAATGATAAAAATGCTAATTTTTTAACCTGAAGGAATGACGGAACCATTAATTTTATTTCATCCTAATGCATATATATAAGCTTCTTCCTGAACAAAATGTTTTTTTATTATAGCTTTCCCTTTTAGTGAGTTTTCACTTTTAAATGAACTCACTAAAATTTTCTCAAAAATCAATTTCTAGCATTTTTAAAAAATACAAAAAAATATTTATCAAGTTTAGACATTTATTTCTAAAATCCTTGTACTTTAATCAACAAGGGTACTAAATTTCAAGAAGATAAAACAATTGGTGAACAAATGAGAAGATTTTTTGTTTAGAAGTGTTGCCTTAAAATCTTGCTCAAAAATGATCTAAAAATTGAAATCTTCAAAATTTTGACGAGCCATAAAACCAAAACCATTAGCACCAGGAGCAAAAAAATTCACGGGGTTTCTTACTACCACATAAGGAACATTCATGCAAAATTTTATCAAAATCCGTGATCATGGGTGTCAAAACCCAATTTTTTTGGTTGATTTGACATGGACATCCCTAAGGGATTCCTCAGCTTAATCAGCCCTCCTATTCCTAATTATTACAGAGATATATTGAGAAAATTACAAATAATACCGAATATATTAAAAATTGCAGACCAAAAACTGAGGGTTTATAATCCTTTTTTGGATCCAAAAATCTATTATAAATATTTATCCAAAAATCTGCTATCAGGGTGTGCATGCTTCTGTAGAAATTCCTTAAAAATGAAAGTTTTCAAGATGCTGAAAAGTATTTGGAAAGGCAAAATACTCCTTAGAAACTCTTAAAGTTATCACTTAAACAGGGTGTCCACTGGCGACTAAAAAGGTGACTTTTGCTACTAATTTAAAGATTAGGTGACTGGGGCAACTTTTTGGATAAAAACAGTGTCATTTTCATACTATTTTCAAGTTTTTGGCTACTTGTACCTTTCTCCAGTTGACTAATTTGAATATCAGATTTTGTTTTTTGTCAACTTCCTTTTCTTTTCAAAGTTGCTATTGGTCGTTCATCAAACATTCCAATCTATTTTTTTAAACGTGTTATAAAAATAAATGTACTATATGTTCTGTTATATAATGCATGAAGTCTTTTAATCTATCATTAGATTCATTCCTCCTTAAATGAAGCTAAATGACATAAGTTTATTCTTTGACTACAAAATCATGCAAAAATGCTACTATTTTGGCAACTAAAATTAAGAAAATGGCTACTATTTTGATGACTTTTTTATGTTGGTGAGGCTACTAATGATGCAATTTTTGCCTCCTGTCATTGGTGGACACCCTGTTTGGGGGAAAAAAAAACAAAAAAAAAAAAAAAACTTGATCATAAAACTAAACAGTGTGTGCTAGTCTTGTGGTGATAATGCTGACATTGTTCCTTTGTTTACAATTTTGTCTTTAAATTTATCAACTGAATTAAACATGTTGTTTTTGGACTAGCAAAAGAGATTGATATTTCATATATACCATATCTAGCAATTTTGACAAAAGTTATTACTGCAGAAACAGGACCCTGTTTGAAAAATCCTGACAAATGGCTGTTAAAATAAAGTTTTTGATTGCCTGTTCAAATTTGATCAGTTATATTTGCCCAAAATTCCTTAGAATCCGATAATCTTTACTTATAAAAGAAAAAAAAAAAAAAAAGTCACCCAGGCAACTAGAAAACATCCCTTGGTGACTAAC
This sequence comes from Cheiracanthium punctorium, assembly GCA_038373885.1. NCBI lineage: Eukaryota > Metazoa > Arthropoda > Arachnida > Araneae > Cheiracanthiidae > Cheiracanthium > Cheiracanthium punctorium. The sequence continues at coordinate 88,865 of JAWZYV010009468.1, forward strand.
CTTTTTTTTCATTAACATAATTCAGTATATATGTGGCTCCTAAAAATGTTTGCAGGCTCCTAGGATTTTACAACTGTTTTTGAGCCTTGCAAGTTACAAGTTATTAATTATAACTTCTTTATTTCTTCTGGGTTGCAATTCAATTGAATCAGTGAGATCCTACAAAGATTATATTAAAAATACTTCGTAACAGCAGCAAAGGCAGTTTTATTTGTTTAAGATACTTTTAGCGTTTTCCAGCAATGCTTTTAAACTTAATTCTGAATCAATCCCAAAGGCAAAAATGTTTCTATGTGGGTGATGCCTCCCCCCCTTTTTTTTTGTGTTTTTATCCAATGTCTGGTTATATTTCCTGTGTAAAGAAAATTCAAAATCCAACTGCAGTGCTAATCTGTAACAATAAGTTATTTGTATAATTTGTTTTAAACCTTCTAAAATGACATGATTTGAGTTAAAAGCACTGATATTCCTCGAATGTTTTCTAATCAAATGACATTGCAGAAACAGAAAGGTGTAGTTAGAAATTGTTTGATCCCTCTGTCTCTTGTTTGTTTTATTTGTCTTTGCAATCAGTGAAACTTGCCGAGTAGAGCGCCCAATCAAAAAGGGCATGGGAGAATCCTGTAAAGGGTTTCTACATTATGGATGTTTTAAGTTGCATGATGTTTTGTGACATACTGATTGTTAATGTGTGCTTATGAAAATTAATCATAATTTATATTCAGTAGATGAAACATTCATTTAATACATATATTTTTTTAAACAGTAAATATGTATGATGGATTTCTTCACCTAATTAATATTGTCTGTGGATTTATGCTTATCTTAACAATTTTCTTTTTAGTTCCAGTTTTCCAAAACAGCAAGCAGCCCAGATTGTCTTGAAGTCAATCTCTAATTATTTTGTGAATGTGATGTCCAGTTCATTGAAACAAATACTGTTTGTCCTCCATGATATGGAAAGCATTGGTATCTATACAAGTGAACTTGCCAAATTAGATTCATAGCATCTTGAGTATTAAGTAAGTTGCAACCATTTCTTTTCCCCTTTTTTCTGTAATCTTTTAATAGTATCATTTGCGATTGTTTTGTAAGCACATAAGAATTAGGTCTCACTAGTCAATAGTATTGAGTTGACAATTTAAAAGTTGTGATCAAGATGGCTTCATTATGTAATCAAAGGATTTATTTTATTTTTTCTGTTTTTTAATGTCCATAGTAAAAGAAAAAAAACTTGCCGTGGACAATTAAAAAGTTGATGAAATTGGTGATGAGCATGCTTAACCAAAGCCTTGGAATTAGTAAATTAAAATAATGAATTATTGTAAATAGATGGATTATTTTTAAAAAATATATATTTTTTCTTTTTCTAGAATAAAGCCATTTGTCGATATCAGTAAAGCATTTGATGCCCTGAATGATGACCATTTGGTTACCATGAGCCAGTTATTGGCTTCTGACTTGTGCATTTTTTTAGATATACAATTTTTACTTTAGTCTTTTAGGCAAATGAAATTGCATCACTTTCATCATTCAACTGTTTGGCACAGAGGAAAAAAAGGTTTTCTGCATGGAATTGATTTTGATTGATACTGTTTAATTTTGTCTGTGGGTTCATTTAAGTATTTAGATGGAATCCTGGCTGGTTCCAGAATTATTTAGGGTGTGAAATGAACCATATGAAATTTGTCTTCCAAAGATAAAAATTCCATGTGTTTAAATGATTTATTTTGATTGTGTTTCATCTTTTGTAAGTTTATGTTAGATACACCTTGTTATACTGAAATCCCAATTTTATGCTTTTCACAAAATTTCAATTTATATATATAGAAAGTAGATAAAGTTAAAATATACCATTTGCATTTTAAAACTTGTTGTATAATTTTTTAGAAAGTGATTCCATCAACCTTTCAAGTTATTAGGCAAGTTGGAGTGTGTAGGCTGATTAATTTTATTTTTTACCAACCATGCGAAAAATTCCAGAGCTGGAAATCGAACCCAGGACTGCCGCATAACGTGCAGGTGCTCTACCACTGAGCTACTCTGGGACGATTCCCAGATGAAATTTCTCGCATTAGAACCGTTGGCATTTATCATCTTCCTCTGCAAACCACAGATAGAACAGATGAAACAATTAATTCGCGACAACTCCATTACACCACGAAAATTATACATTTTTAGAAAGTGATTCAATCAACCTTTCAAGTTATTAGGCAAGTTGGAGTGTATAGGCTGATTAATTTTATTTTTTACCAACTATGCGAAAAATTCCAGAGCTGGGAATTAATTCGTGACAACTCGTTGTCGCGAATTAATTGTTTCATCTGTTCTATCTGTGGTTTGCAGAGGAAGATGATAAATGCCAACGGTTCTAATGCGAGAAATTTCATCTGGGAATCGTCCCAGAGTAGCTCAGTGGTAGAGCACCCGCACGTTATGCGGCAGTCTTGGGTTCGATTCCCAGCTCTGGAATTTTTCGCATAGTTGGTAAAAAATAAAATTAATCAGCCTATACACTCCAACTTGCCTAATAACTTGTTGTATAATTTATTAATTTGTTCCATTAAAAAAATTAGTAATAAGATAGCATTGTTTTACCCAGAATAGCTGCACAAAACAAAAACAAAAAAACAAGTTTAACAGAAAAATTGTATCAGCAAATATGTTGTACTGTGCGATGTAATAGAGCTAAAAATGTATCAATATTTGACTGATGTACTATATTAACTTTATCTATTGAGTCTTCCTGCTCTCAAAAACTTATTTGCTATATGTATGTTCCTATTAAGGCATTTTTAAAAAGTTTTATAAATATTCAAAAACTTTTAAGTAATTTTTTTTATTATGAAAATCCAAAATTTTACAAGTGAGGTAAAATATGAAACTTTTTTATGCACCTAGAGAAATTTTAATGTTATCGTAAAGGTTTTTAAGCATTTGTTTTAAAAATAATTCTTAAATTAGTTTAAGAAAAAATTACTATTTGTTTTGTACAAACAGCGGTCATAATATTTCTTTTTAATGTTTTGTTATTTCACTCATTGCTGTTATAAAGCTGATTTTGGAACATGTTTGAAAACAATAATTTTTTGCCACACACACAGGAGAAAAAATATTTTCTTCTAAAAGGTATAGACACTGAAGATGAAATACGACATTTACTATCATCTGCAGTAGTAACACATAATTCTAAGCTTCCTTATCATGAAAAAGTATTCCTTCTATCCTGAAACTTTTATGAGACACTTTTTAAAGAGAAATGAAGAATGAGACCTCCTTTCTCCTGTTAGACAACTTTGGGTTACTTTCTTTTGCTTTTTACCTTCGGGCTGCACCAGTGCATCTGCTGCATTTTCTCTGAATGAAATTAATAGCTACTGAAAATTTTACGCATTTTTTCTAGCATTCCTAAATTCAGATTTGTTTTATACTTTTGATAGTTATTTGAAGTGATTTTGTGATTAAAAAATATTTATTTATTTTGCTTTACAAGCATCTTGAAATATTTTCAAATCTTGCTACGCTGTCTGAAACTTACGTTCTCTGTTAGATTTTAATTGTATTTAACCTCTATTTGATTTTTATTAATCACATCCTTGGGAGGCTAGTCAGGGTTTCTACAGACCTGGAAAGTCGGAGAAATGAGTTTTGGTCAGGGAAAGTCAAGGATTTGGGAAAAAAGTCAGGGAAATTAGAAGAAATTGAAGAAAGGTCAGGGAAATGCAAGAAAAATTGAATTTTGCTGCAAAATCAAGAAAATATTTGCTGTTTGAACCTAATTGTAGAAATTGTTTTATTTTCATTTTCTCAATTAACCTTATAAATAATTTTAAAATGTATTCTTTATGAGCATATCTTGTGCAGTTGAAATATGCTTAATTTTATCCTAAATTATTATAAACAGGGTTTTTGTTAGAATCCAATGATGTCAAATAAAATTCTTGTATATATTAATTTTATTATTATTATTTGTAAAAAAAGGGGCAAAATATATAAAAAGTTATTAATTAAAGAATGTAATATTAAAAATAGGAATGCAAAATTTGGGAAAGCACACTAGATAAAAAGTCAGGAAAGAGCGTGATAGGTGTCAGGGAAAAGTCAGGGATGCAAAAGCTGTGAAATCGGTAGAAACCCTGCTAGTGAAATTTGTAGGAAGAATGTCTTGAAAAGACTTTTGAAATCAGTTTTTGTATGTAATATGCAAAAAGTGTTACAGTATATCTTCTTTTCAAAATCTTTCTGATAAATCTTGAAAAATGTGCTTATGAGTATAAAAGGAATGCCTTCAAAAATACTTGAATAGGTCGTTTTAACATTTACAGAGAAATTTTGTTACTGAAAGAGCAACCTGTTATGCATGAGTGAAGATTTTTGCTGTATTTTATTAATGTTTCAATCTTTTTGCTTTTCTCTTTGATTGCTGATACAGTTGCTCTACCAGTCTGTCCAAGTTAAACAATGTTTGTTATATTAGGTATATTAGTAAAAGGTATGTTATATTAGCTAAATTATTTAAGTTGTTATGACTTCCCCTCTTTGGTTCGTCTTCTCAGTTCTTCGTTATGCTGATAACTTGTGATAGTTTTTCTGAAATGAAGTTCTTGCAAGTATGTTAATTTTAGGGGTTGTCCAAATTTGTTTAATTTTATTTTTTTAGTACATATCTCAAAACGATTTTTAGTTATTGTATCGACACTTATTTTTATTCAGTTGAGAGATTTTACTCTAGTTGCTTAGTTGCTTTTTCTTTCATTGTGCTGTGTGATAGAATATTTTTTATTTTTGTGGATACCAAAAAAAAAAAAGAAAAAGAAATCATAATTGACATAGTATATTTATAGTAATGCATCAAGTAATTCATTCATATCGCATATTATTTGTAATTGTTAAAAAACTTTTTACATTTTTGAACTAACTAATGAATTTGTGTGTTTTAAATATGCATATGTGAATCAATTTTTAAAAAATTTTTCATTAAATTGTAACTTATGATTTTTATCTATCACATTGAAAAATTTCAACTCTTTGAAAATCAATTTTGCTCTAAAAGTATTTAATGAATTTAATCAGTATAGAAGAATACAAGATAATGATTAAAAAATATGCATAGACTGATTTCAAAAATTTTGTCTGTTTGTAATAATGTTTACACTGTAATTAAATACTTTTTTTTTTGGCTTAATACATTATTTTAAGCCTTCGTGTTAAACTGTTCTGGTTCTTATGATTATAATAAAAGATGAATTATAAAATCCCATTTTGTGGAAATCACAATTGAGAAATGATCATTTAGGAAAGAAGGACCATTTTAATCCCTATACAAAGTTAATTAACTTTCTTTTAAAAATTAAATCATATCGCTTTTTTATTGGATTCAAAGCAAAATATAGCATGCTCTTGAAATAAAATGCTTGAGCAAGATTGTTTTTCAGTCTATGACATAATTTGTGTATGCTGTTCATAAGTTGAATGATTTTTTAAGAGAACAAACTGTCTTAAATAAAATTTATGAGGAATATATATCACTAATAAACAAGAAATAATTCAAGATCATTCATATTAATTAAACACCTAAAACTGGTGTTAATAAAAATTAATACGTTACAACTTTGCAACACTTTACAATGTTCAAAGTGTTTATATTTTGAATTGGTGTGTTAAGTTTTGTTTTTCTGCTAGAAACTTCCTTATGGGTCCTATATAGTGTTAAATCTTTTGCACTTTTTGTCTTTACATTCTTTTTGTAGTTTTTTTTTAATATATATATATATATCATGCAAGCTTGTTGACTAATTATATCAAAATTAAATTGTTGTTATGTTTTATTGCAAAATAAATTTATATTTTATAAAAATTCATTCACAATTCACAAGTATCTTGTTCTGTGAATCTAAATTAAATTCAGTCAAATGAGAATTTTTTATTTCAAAATGAATCAGATGGAAATTTTTAATTAGAAAATTTTAAACTTGTTATTGAATATGTAGTGATATTGACTAGTCAAAAATTCTTTAATTATGGAAAGGGGGGGAAATCAAAATTTTGGAGCTTTTACTTATATATATTTATTTTTCTGTATTAATTTAATATATAATAGATATGTATTTTTTATTTGCTATCAAGTATGTATTTTCACTTTTATTATTTAAGTATTTATTGATGATACCCTATTATTTAAAAAATGTCTCATTTAAAACACTTCCCAGTCTTGAAAATTTGTCAGTTTTAGAAACCTCAAAGAGGGTATTTTTTTAAAAAACCTAATAATGTGTTTTTGTCTAAATATATTTCCATTTTATAATTAATGATAATAATTGATCTTGTATTAATCACAATGAATTCAATATTATTACCATTGAAGAAAGTTTGTTAATTTATGACAAGAAATGCATTTCTTTTAGATGTAATGCTGCTTTTTCATTTATAAATATAGGTCTTGTACTACATTCAGTTTCTTTCATGTTGACCTTCGGTTCACTAAAAAATATGTATATATAAGATAAGCTGTCATTTAATTTATTTTGGGGGTTTAGTTGTGTAATGTTAACTGCATTAATTGTCTTTATAAGACAATTCAAAGATTTTTTATACTTCATGATACATACATTAATACTATAACTTTGATAAACATCTGAAAAAGAATAAAATGCATGCTTGTGATCTTTCTTCATCTGTTTTTCTTTCCTTGCTTAAATTAATATTAAACTGCTGTAACTGTAGCATTAATGTGTTTTATATTTTTAATGTATATTTGTTTCATGTGATTTTTCCCAACTAGTCAGCTAGCAAGGGTTCTGTCTTTGTAAACACTTGCAGAGTGTTCGTCCCATTTTATTTTCAAGGGCCTTTTGTAAGAGCTTAAATTTAAAAAAGTCTGAATTATTTTCCCCAGCTGCAACATTTTCCATTTAAGTTTAATAAATCATGTGGAATCTGGTGGGAATATTAAAAATGTTAAATATTTATCTTACTAATTGCTTAAAATACTTCTCTTTGTTAATTTTTTAAATACTAAGTCTTGTACTTTGAGCATTTCTGCGAAGTTTATTGTGCTCTTGAGAAACAAAAGGTCTTTGTCTTTTTAAACAAAAATTGTGAACACCTGCTAGTTTAAAATAAATTCTTTTTCACTCTTACTTTCTATGGAGATGATTGCTTTCTTTTTGGTCTGGCACTAGTCAGGATGGCTAACTATTATTTCCTATTATTATGTTCACTTCTGAAGTGATAGTACATTATTAAATGAATGAAATAAGTAGCTTAGTGTGCAATAATGTCATGTATACGACATGAGCTTGTATACGATCATTCGTGTGTGTACATAAAATGTCATCGTATGGAAGATGGACAATTTTATAGTATTTTTAAAGTGTTCCTGTATTTCATATTGTAAATCTCACTGCCTTTTATACCTACTTGTAAATTATGCTTTTGTATAAAAAGCAGGTGTTTGTTTCTGTTGTAGTTTTTCTTTTGTGAAATTTGAGATATATTTGCATTGTGTCAATTTTCCTGTGTTCTCGACAAATTACTTTAGCCTATGTACTTTTAGAGATCAATAAAAGTGAGAATTTTGTGGAATTTTTTTTTTATAAAGTAATTGTTGGTACATTATTACTTCTGTTAAATTTATATTGGTTTTATATTTAAAATATTTTTAATGTAGTATGAATAATGTCATAAGTCAGTGTTTAAGCAAAAATATCTCATTCATCGCCCTTATAAATATTAATCTTCAGTATTGTGAATAAAAATGCCCATTAAGCTGAATAAGAATATTTTAAAATGCATTAAAAAAGAAGAAACAGCTTGTGTATATAAAATTAAATTAACCTTTGAAGATACAAATGAAAATGAATGCTATATAGGAATGACCAAATGGAAATTAAAAGAAAGGAACAAAAGAGTACATAAATAGCAGGGTTAGAAATTAAGATGTTAAAGTGAGGTGCCAATGGCACCCAACTATTTTATCTTAGCTGCCAAAACGATCTACTTAGGCATAATTTTAAAATTATTTATTGTAGTCATTTAAATATCAAATCATAGCCAAGTACAAAAACTGATTAAAAGTTGGTAACTATATACATATACATTAAATACTTGCCAAATTTTCTGGCATTAAATGACAACCAGGTATCATTTCATGGTTGTCAATTTTAAATTTCTGGGTGCAAAATATGATTAACGACCGCTTATTTCTACCCTGATAAATAGTATAAAATTAGGGAAAATAAGTACAGTCCTTGCTACCACAGTAAAAAATAGACACGTAAACATTGGATTTTAACCATACACTCAAACCTGTTTCTATGCAGAGGATAGGAACCACATAAAAAAAATCGCTCAAAACTTCACGAGTAGCAATAAAAAATACTTTTCACAATATTGCATGCTTTCTACGACAAGCTGCAAAAATACAAAAAAATTTCTGCAGCACAATATATAATATATTATGCATGCTTGTACACCAAAGATGTGGGTGCATTTAAACATTGTTAATTAAAAATTGCAATTACATGAAAGTGGTATTTTGTGCATTTTTCAACACTGTTGAAGATAATTTGTCTGCAGAAGATCGTTCTGTGTCTGCAACAGTGTCACCTTGTTTTTACCACGAGGCTCCTGATTTTAAACGTAGGGCACTAGAAAATGTATTAGCCCGTTGACCATTTTTAAAAAAGATAAAAATACTCAAACGGCTGCACATGTGAAACAAGGGTGACGAGTTGGCTCAGTGTTAACCTGTTCAGTCCCATTTTGGGGAATGAACAAACTTATTTACTTCACTGCATTCTGGGTTCTTTCCAGTGTACACACCTTTGTAACCTTGGATGCAGGTCATGCAAAATAATTGAAGCGATTCGATTAGAGATGAGAGAAAGGCGGAGTTATGTCCTGCTGCCCCACGTGGTATCATGAGCTGAAATACGGCTTCACCTCGAAAATCGGGCGTTTTTTCTGCCACTGGAACTGCTTAATTAATCCACATTGATTTCCGTACCCATCTCCCCTCCCCTCTTCTCACTCTATATAGTAATGTAATGGATAATGTTCAATAAACTGTTTTACTCACCCTAAATCTGAAAATTTATAGGAAAATCTGACGTGTCATATATATTAAGTACACTTCTACATTTTTGTGAATTTTACTCTCCCCCTAACTATTATTAAATACACTTATAGCTAATGCACTGTGTTACTACAGCACAGTATAGTAAAACCTCTCTGAGCGGCCACCCCATCGTACCAAGAGTATTTGGCCGTTCTGAAGGGTTTTATTTACTATTATAAGATAATTGCTATATTGCATAATATAACCAAGTCTGACACATATTCTTTATTTAAAATGAAATTTAAAACTTATCTAAAGAGAAAATAGTATTTTATTTAATGCTTTCTTACATTTTTTGAATAAAGGATACAATTTGTGTCTGTTTAAAGTTTTTCCTTTAAAAGCAGATCTCTAACCGATTTGTTTGTTATCGCATCATAATTTTTGATAATTTCATCGATTTTCCCTGCAGTTGCTTGTGTTAAAAGTTTAGCTTGCTCATCATTACAAACATCGGGAAATTCCTCGTCAGGGATGGAATTAGCGCCTGAAAGGGACAAAAGTTCATTTGTAAAGAATGAATTTCTAGGACACCTTCAGTGCCTGATTGGGCAGTTCCTCCGTCAGTTTCCATGGGTGGTGCCAATGGGGAGATTACAAAAGAGATAACAGATTCAATTCCAGTTATTCCTGGATCTTATGTTTAACCATAAGCCTGACCATGAGTTTTTCCGTTTAAAATTAAAACATGAAGTCAGTAGAATTTCCCGAAAAATGAGATTGGCGATTTCACTCGGTGGCCGTTTAGAGGGGATCTAGTGGCAGCTGATAAAGGTTATTTTAACATTAGGTCTATGAGCAAAAAAAATCTGTGCCATGAAAAATTGGCCGTTTAGAGGGGGTGGCCGCTCGGAGAGGTTTCACTGAATTTCATCAATTGCATGTGCTATCAGTGAAATGGCCTTCTGAACCACTCTTTAAGAACTGAAGCAGGGAGAGTTGAAGGAGAAGAAGGTGCTGCTGCTATCATTTCTGTTTGCACATTTTCAGTGTGCGCACGGACCATTTTTTGCAGTTATCTCTTCCGCATTCTACCTTGGTTTGTTATCTTCCATTAGTTAATCAATTTTTTTTTTCATTTTCTTATTATTTTCTTTATTTTTATCATTTTTCACTACAATATTTTTTACAAACTAGTATAAATAATTAAGATGGGAGTAAAATAGGTGTTTCGAAGCTAAAGTAATGACATTTTTCAATTTTATCCTTTAAAAAAAAAAAAAATCTGATGTGTACACCACATGATTTCCTTGTGCGTCTATTAAATCATAAATATTTTCGGTGCACTTCATTTAAACTTATTTTGTTTGAAAGAGATATAATACTGCGGTTTAGCAATTTGTAGCCAAATATTTGAGATATCGCCATGCTGGGTTCAATTTGAAAGATTTGTTTTTGGCACTTAATTGGGCAATATTATGCCAAAAGCTGCTATGGTTGCGATAGTTTGCATGATTTTAGCCTTAGTGATTGACCACAGCCTTTTAATGAATTGAAAATATCCATAGACCTTAATGTATTTAAAGTCTTGGTTGACACTTAAATAAATTACCCAGTTGATTGCATCAAAACAGAGTTTCACAATTGTGTGTTACAATGCTATCTAAAATCAGTCTCAACAATCTACGGTAAACAGTTGTAGAGTTATACAAAATACTTAATTATTTTTGGTGCCAAATATGGCAATATTTTTGGAAAAACTTGCGAAAGTCGATGACAATATTTGATTCTTTTGACCCATTCGTGCCTGGATATTTTTGCGACTTTCTTCGATTTTTGCTAACACCAGCAGTAATTGATAAATTTCTGATGTCAACTTTTTGAACAAGGGATGATTTCATTTAAATCATTATGTATAAAAATTGAAATGTCAACATCCCACTTGACCATATTAAAATGTTTTGTGGAATTGAGGTTCAATACTCGTGAATAAAGGCTCGGAAAAATAAATAACGTTTTCGAATGATAGCGAAAATGCCGTCCCAAAAAAGGGACGCTAGGCATAAATGGGTTAAGGGTTAACCGTCTAAAATTAATATTGCACATGCTAAAAAATCAACTTTTGCAATTTTCTTGCATGTAAATTAGTTAATGCGCTAGAAACACTTAAAAATTCCTCCGATCAATGCAACTCCCCCATCCTGGGCAGATAACCTTTGTGTAGCTTTACCTTAATGCAACACAACACACTAAGTCGGTTAATTAGAATGCCAGCAAGGAATTTTCAAAATTCCCATTGAAATCATCATAGCTTAATATTATCACATTATGTATTTTTTGATTTCTCGCCAAATAATGAAAATATCGCCGAGCTGGGTTTTTCGATGGTGAGCTTTTTCATGTAATCCTTAACATGCATCAATTTTAATTCATTTCAAATAGCCAAAAATTTCTAAAATATGCTTTACAGAATCACTGCCCATAGAGCATAATATATTGAAATACTTTTGAGTCTTCCTGTAGAACTATAAATACTATGTACACCAATAGGGCACATGATACAATACAGAGGAATCTTAACTAATATTATAAATGCGAAAGTGAGTTAGTTATGCTTTCACGCCTAAATCGCTTATGATGAGTTTTGGTATAGAGATAGATTGGACTCTGGAGACCGGCTACAGGCTACTTAGAATTTTAGATTTTTAACTACTTTTTCAATTATTAATTAAAGATTGTTTTTACGTTGCCCTGCTTGGCGAGTTTTGCCCGTATAAAATGATTCATGCTTTGAGCTAAGAGAAATGCTATTCAAGGAAGAATCACATGCTTTTGAAAAGCATGAAATACCACGGAAATTATGCCAGTTTTAAGCCAAAACTGTTTATCTATAATAATAATAAAAATGAATGTTCTCCAGACAACTTTACAGTACGCAGAGCTTAATACTTATTTCTAAGAAAGCAGTGCTTTATATGTTTGTTTGTTTTTTATATATAAACTGCGGAACAACTATTATATCTTACTACTAATGGCGACTTTTCATTGTTTGGCGATTTACACATAGTCATAACCGATAATTATTGCTCATGTAAGGTTACCAGGAAAACTGTAATCTATATATTCATATACATAATCGTTTGCAGATTGATTTATTTAGCACCGCAAAATATATCATCTTGCCATGCGGGCAAATATCCAAGCTGAACTTAACCGCATTACTGTTGTGTTGTTGTCATGTCCATGGATAGACGACACTATCCATGGATTACTTTTCATTTTCAAAATGCTGGGTGCTAACATTTTGGAACAAGCGTAGTATTTACATTCATCCTGCTTGAGGTAGCGTTTTTTTCGGATCGTACCTGATGCCGAAATGGCAGGTTTTAAAGCATTTACAATTATTAGAAAAACGAATTGGTGTCAATTTTAAACTCCTGTTATCTAAGAGAACTTATTATTTGAAAATTGTGAACTTTGTGTAACACACTTTGATGTATTTATTTCACTTACTTTTTAATTTGGCATAAAAATGGTGTAACTCTACTTCATATTTGTTAATTAATCTGGCCAATTCACCTCTATGTGTGCTCTGGGACACCTCATCTATGACTAGGGAGCATCTCTTTAGTTGCCCCCTCTCTTCTTGACGTTCGTTACAATGATGACTTTTGAGCCCTCTTGCCTTCTGGAGCTACATCAATATTGTACTGGACTGCAAGATGCCTCATGTCTGAAAAGACGATGGTGAGCATAATTAAAAAATATTTGTTAATTTCTCACAGGAATTGCTTTGTTGCAAAGGCATGGATAGTTTTATGCAGGCGAAAATTGCCAAGCCTGGCAACCATTATGCTTATTATTTCAGTTTTTTATTAATATCTTCTAAAATAATTGGACTTTCAAAATTTAAGTCAGCTTACCGGCTTCGCCGAAATTTTCCAAATCCATGGGCCCCCCGTCGAAACTCAAATCCCCACAGTTTCGGAGGAGATAGCAGAACAAGTTTTTGACAGCGGCAGCCGTTACTTTTTTTTTAAAATAGAGAAATATTACAAAGCATAAGAAAGAAAAGTTCCAAATCCTACCAATAATATAAATATATACGTTTGTGTGTTTGGATGGTTGTGACTGAATCGCACGAAAATGGCTGAACGAATTTGGATGAGTATAAAAGATAGCATATATCTTGGATTAACATACAGGCAACCTTTCATGATATAGCATAAATCATTCTTCTACAAAGGCACTCAAAATAATTCTAATATATTACTTTCGTGGGCATTTTATAGCTACTGAACAGATTCTAGAACTTTTTTTATTGATTGAAAGTTACTCTATTCCTGTGTGTTATTGTTTGTTTGTGGATTAAGGCCGATTGACAGCACTAGGGTCCTAGGCCTATATGGGGAATGCCCTCAGTGGTGGGCTTTCTAAGGGAGGGTTTATACCACTTGAGAACAAAATTTTTGCTTCTATTACTCCAAAAGGATGGAAAAGTTAAACTCGACAAACGTAATAAAATCGACATCATTTGTACTACGGGCTTGGAATTTTTTATTATGTAAAACATTGGCTAAAATTCATGCATGTAGCATAAATATTTCTTTTACAAGAACGCTCAAAATAGTTCGTAATTATTATCGTAACTGTCTCTATTCACCAAATGTGTAAAAAAAATACATATAAATTTAGTAACTCTGCATACTCTCTTATTTTAAATGAAGTTTACTACCATGTATTATACTTCCTTTAAAATAAGTAAAAAGTAAATAATATTTAAATACAGTCAGTTTTTTGTCAATAGTGCAAACATATTTGTTATTCACACAAGCTTCATTTCTCAGAACTTAATTTTAAAGCCGACACAGATGAAGTCACAGGCAGCAGCTAGTAACATATAAAAATTTTGTAGAAATCAATGCAGATTTACAGGAGTTAGAGTACGGACAGACAGACAAAACGAAATCATAGACACCTTGTTGGAAAGTATTAAAAAGAGATGCTCAGTTAGATGTTACAATAATTCTAAATTCAGAATTTCAAGATTCTACAGTTAAAAGTTTTAGAGTTATGAGAAATACGTAATTCTATTTGGCAAAACTCACCAAGGTGGATGACAAATGGCAAGTTTCAGCATGGATCAAAGAATGACTGGCTACAGACGTAATATATTGACGATTCCATAGACATTAATGTATTGAAATTCTTTTGGGTGGTCCTGTTAATAAACTTTCCAGTAGATTGGAACCAAACATTGAGATGCACAACTAGATGTTACGACAATCATACATGAAATTTCAACATTGTACGACAATAGTTTTCGAGCTATGAGAGTTAAATGCATACACATGTACAACCTAAGTGGCCAAGCTTGGTATTTTTGGTGTAATTTCATGGTTGCCACAAAAAATTTGAAATCAGTTTCCCTGACCACAATTGATAGAATTCCCTGACCATCACGGTCCTAAAAAATGCACACAACAATGCCAACACACTCATTCTGCTATAGTTATTAAAATAATACATTTTACATACATTTTTGTTATTATAATAATTTACTAATTAAAAGAGTTTTATGCATGTTTCTAAAATATAAGTATGCATCTCTCTCAGTCTTAATGTATAAAAAACAATACTTAAATTGTAGTAAGTACTATTAATTATATGATAAAATATTTTTTAAAACGTTTTATTACGGCCTCCACCATCCCCATAGCCGTCCAATGCAATCTCTTTTTTTTTTTTTTTTAACATTTACAATGAAAATAAATTTCCCAAATACAAATGAATATACAAACATATTCCTAATACAAATGAAAATACAGTTTCCTAATACAAATGAATTATTTATTATTTAACCAAATTGGCCATTGAAATGAACAAATGGAAGAAAAAAAAAATAGCTCTAGTGGTAACAGAATCCGAACCTGGGACAAATTTTTTCTATTACTTACGGAAAACAAGGCTTATATTGGGAACTTTGAATAAACTAGTACTCTTTAATCCTAGGGCAGCATTTCTCTTTCTATCGCTCGTATTACCTGAAGTGCAACCAGGAGCGAAACACACACTGGCTATGCCAAATTCAGGAAATAATTAATTCACCTATTTAAAAAAATGTAACTTCTGTCGCAGCAATACTATACTTAAGTGCAAAGCCATGAATCATCAGCACCATCTGTTGACCGAATCGGCATTAGGTTCGTTTTCAGGGAAGGAATCCCATTGCCAATGGAGGTCCTTCCCAATCTAAGTCCATGGCAATGACATTTGGTGCCAAAATAAGTAAATTTTACTTTCTTAACCGTTTGAGTCCCAGAGGGGTATTGAAAAAGACTGTCGAAGAATCCCAAACAAGACAACGGTGCTTTCACTAAATGAGTACGAAAAGACTTAAGCAGCACGATGGCACTTGTTTTATTTTATGTCAAGAAATACCAAGCAACACGATAGCGCTTTGTTTATTTTACATTGATGAATCCCAATTGTAAACCTACATATTGTAAAATGTGCTATTTACATTAAAAGGAGCTGTGTGATGTACTTCCTTCAATAAATCTGAGCGCACGACTTCAACAATCGGTAGCACATCATCAGTTGTCCACAATATTCAAAATGTACTGGGTTTTCTCGACATAAAATCTCAACAGCACGATCGCACTGCTTTGGACTCAAACGGTTAAGTTTCAATATATTTTCCCTGACCTAACAGGAGTTTTCCCTGACTTTCCTCGGTAAATTTAAATTTTCCCTGATTTTCACTGACTTTCAAGGTTCGTGGCAACCATGAATTTTTGAGGAAGGCCCGTGTTCGGACCATTACCTTATATGGTAGGATGGTATTATCCTTGAAATGGATGAATGTCCCTAAAGCTGCCATTCACCGTAATGAGTTGGAAATCTTTTGAGTGTTCCTGTAGCAGAATTATAAATGATAAAGACACTATTTTTGATGGAGAAATTCCTTTTCTAACCCTTAACATTATGTATCACTTCTGAGTCATTCGAAATAGCCAAATACCTCTAAAATATGCATTAATGCATTTCTGTCCATAGAGTGTAATGTATTTAAAATCTTTTGGGCGGTCCTGTATATAAAGTATACAGTTGATTGGGACCACAAGGGGAGGTGCACAATTAGATGTTACAGCAATCGTAAATATATAGTTTCAACATTCTTCAAACAATAGTTTTTGAGATATGGGAATTACATATGTACGTAAAAATGTCATGGAAAAACTGGTCAAAATAGACTCACTGTTGGTCAAAATGGGTTGCACATGCATTTATATGAAAGTGCATGCTAGTGTACGATGAGATGCATAAAAAAAATTCTTAAAAGTAAATTTAGAGGTAGTCAAAATTGTTTTTTTTTTTAAATCTGGCTCCCAAAATTTTTTGCAATCATAGTACTTCCTTATACTCCACACAAGGAAGAAAAATTGAAATAAACTGTATCAAGACAACACCTTTGCTAAAACTTATCTTGGTGACAAATCTTAAGACCAAAGATTACTTGTTTTCTTTCAGTTGCATGCATTGTTTTCCCTTAACTGCTGGAAACACAAATAAAGGGTTTTCCAATAGGGACGATATAATTTTAAATGGTTAGAATGGCAACACTGCATATTATTTTTTTATATTTCTTGTGTCATTTGTGTTTAGCATGCTCTGCCATTTAATCATGGAAAGATACATGCTTGAACGTTTCGAAATCATTGAATTGTTTTATCAAAATCAGTGTTCATGTATGAGTACTGAGAGAAAAATTTATGGATGACATTGTTCAGTTCTTATGAATTAACACCTCACAATTTCTTTCTTTGGGGATATCTTAAGTCACAAGTGCTGATAATCTAAGGTGACCATATTTTTGAACGTAAAAATTGAGGATATGTTCCCAAATTTGAAGACATTTTATAATTAATGGAATAATTAACAGCAATCTAATTAAAAAACGATGTAATGATTAAAAATTGTCCATAATTGCTTTTTTACATTTTGGAACAAATAGCATTTTACATTTACAAAATTTGCATTATAAAATTACATTACATGTACAAAGAAATATTTTGGAGACAAATGCATTTAAAAACCAACATTGAGCGTGTTAACCACATTTATGTGAGTGGTGGAAAATTGTGTTGACAGAATGCGGTATGTACAGAGAGGTCGTAGTGCTTATATGAACGATATTATTTTTCAAACGTAATGGTACAATGTAAGCTTTCAAATAAAAACAAAATTGTGTCTCACTGAATGATTTATGCGTTTTATTTATTTATTTTTAAACTGTATCACTCTTAATGAAAAATCCTTTATATTTTAATTTGTAAGGTGCGTCATATCTGCACACCTTACAAATTAAAATATAAAGGATTTAAATGCATATTTTAAATTTCCAAACTTATTTTGTGAACCTCCATTTAAATAACCCATGAGCTGCTGCTGTTGTCAGTTTATACTGCACTGGGTGAAGAGGCATTAATAATTTTTTTGAGTCTTTAACTCCGTTGATTTGTTTTTAAAGTTGTTCAAAATCCAACGGCAACAATCGCATTTCAAAAGGAAAACTAAGAAAAGAAAATGCATGGGGGTTAAGCCTAATTTGGAAGGGGAGTCAGGGGTGTTTCTTTCTGACCTTCTGACTGCACTGTTGAAAGCATTGGAATTAAAATCAATGACTTGGCCAGCAAGCTCAAGGTAGAATACAAAAAGTGCATGCTCCAGTTTGTGGTAGTAAGAATATAGCTAAACCGCTTACAACGCCTTGTTTATCTCGGCAAGCGTACTTCACTGCTACATCGCAACGCATGATTACGATGCGTTGCGATGTAGCAGTGAAGTGCGCTTCATTCGGTGGCAGGCCACCCGTGGTCATTTGGAGGCAGGCAAAATCATTGATTCTCCAATTTATTTGTTTATAGATTTTTTTTTTTTTTTTTGCTTTTGATTGGACATTAACACATGATGCACATCCTGAGAAAACGCCACTGGTATTGACCACTTATGTTGTTGGTGGTGGGGGCCAACTGCAAATCAGTGTTCAAAAAGAGTCACAGAATCCGAAAGGTTGAGAACCCCTGAATTAAGGGTTAAACATAATGTTTGTGATATGTAGAAAGTTGGCTACTTTAACCCTCCAAGTGGCTGAGACTTCACTGCAATGTATCTATAATTTAAATTATTTATAACACCAAGGTATGATAAAATATAATTCGATATTAAAGCTTATAGGAATTTTAGGAGTTAGGAAGATTTTTAATTTATAAAAAGCTATCGAAATTTTATTTTTTAAATAAAGCTGCATGAAAATTTTACCGTGAAAACAACTTTACATTATTTGCCCCGGAGGGTTACACAATTTATCGCTAAGTTTGGCATAAAAAAATAAGTTACCAAAACTGAACCATCTTGGCAGTACCTTCTGTTTTTGAAAGAAATTGTCAAAACCTATTATTTTGCAATGTTAATAATGGTACAGCTTGGCTATTTACCAGATAGTGAGATAAAATATTTTGCAGTGCTTAATACACCAATCTGCCAGGATTATGGATAAGAATATATGGAAAACTGTTTTAGTGGCAACTTTAATGGGAAATGATTATTGATTATGTGCATGCGCAAACTGCCAAGATGCCATTTTTGGCAAATATCAAAGCTTTTCTGGAATAATTTTTTGTAAATGGTGAAGTAAGTTTACTTAAAAAAAAAATAATAATAATAATACTGATTTAAAATATGCAAATAAAAAATGCTCATTGGTAGGATTCAAAACAGTTTTAGTAAAGAATTAATTTTTTACCAGGCCTTTTGTTATATTAATAAGAGACATGAAACAAAAAAGCTTCAATTACTTTAATGATACAAGTACAAGAGCTCATACAGCACAATTCACTGAGGAAGCCCAGCAAATTTCACTTTTAAAACTACTGGTACAGAAGTACAGGGCAGTGAACCTTTTTCAGTTAATATTTGCGATATTAAATCTGGTGTTGTTAAATCATAAACCAGATTCAAAGGTTGCAATAAAGGCAGATCTTGCCAATTTTTAAGGCTATCATTTGACACAAGAGCAGTCGAAATGATATCTTCTGGATCACCCAATTCATTGTGCACAAATGAGTCTCTTAATACAAGCTCACAAAACTTATACGTTTCGCAACAAACAAATACTGGAACAGCAAACATCGAGGCTATAAGGGCGATCTGTTTATTTCCCAAGCGAGACATAACACATCCATCTGCCAACACTGCGTGTGCTCCAATAATAACCTTGGTCACTTCTTTCATCATGTATGATACAGCATTGATTGATATGTAGGAGCACTGCAAACCTTGCTTTACAAGGTATCGCAACATTTTAGAGCCTTCCAGTTTAGGTCTGGTATCGACAACTACAACTCTAAATGTTATGCCTTTATCATTAGCTTTGCAGAGAACATCTCTTACAACAGAGGAGAAAGCTAACACTAATATAACATCTCCGTCAAGTATTTTGTAAGATGCACGGTTAGCAATAGCTTCTTTTGCCAGCACAATTTCCACTTTGACGAAATTGTGAATGAAATCGCACAGCCTTTCTTTAATTTCCTCGACTTTCATGTCGCTGGGAATTTGATTAATTTCATGCTTTAAAAATCTAACAGCGTTTTTCATACTGACAGAAAGAGGTCTACAATTAGAAAGGAAACTCAAATATGACTGAATGCTGGATTCTAGATCTTTGCAGAAACTTCTGCCTGACTGAGGGTTAAAATCTTCTATAACTTCGACAAATGCTTCAAGAAGAGCTACACATCGGGCATTGGATCCACATATAATACCTTTATTGTACTGGTAACCTATTTCTAAGATAGCTGGATGAATCTTTGAACTACAGTCAAATTGTTTATGCTGAGGGAGGTATGAGAAAAGTTTTACTTTATGAAGAGATTCTTTTTCAATGGCCAACTTTGTTGGTAGTTTTTCATTTGTTACTTCATTGGTTTTAGAGTTAATCTCTTTAGTTACAGGCTTTTCCTTAGCTGGGGAATTTTTATTTTCATTGGCTGCTGATGCACTAGCATTACTATCTACCTTGGCATTTGTCTTTGCTAATAATTTGGCAGCTCTTTGTGCTTCTTGCTTTGCCCGTCTTTCAGCTTTCAATTGGGATTTTGTAGGCTTTGATTCATCTGTATTTTCTGTTGCAGAAGGCTCTTGTGCACTTATACTTATTTCACTAACGTTTGATTCTTTTTTCATGTCAGAGATATTTGTGTTAACATTTGTCAAGACAGGAAATATGCTTACAGAATTATTAAACTGTATGCTAGTATCGGGAGTAAAATTTTTAGTAATTAATACACTGTCTAACTGTTTCTCTGAAGGTAAAGTAAAATTAATGCCTTTATCAGGCACTTTATTTTTCTTACTTTCAGTATTTTCAAGCAATTTGGAGTCTACAGAAAATTTCTCGTTATTGACAACAAGAACGCAAGTGTTATCAGAAGTAACAACTTTAGTATAAGTTGGTGTAGGAATTGCATTTTCATTTGTTGTAGTAGTAGGCGGCTCAGTTGCTGCACTGTCACTGTTAGCCTTTTTCTTTTTCTTCTTTTTCTTTTTAGCAGCATTGGAACAATCGGTGGCATTAGTAGCTGCTGCCGTAACAGGAGTAGCTGGATTATTATCAACACTATTCTGTTTCTTAGGATCAATTTGCTGAATTTTATCAACTGTAGGCTTAACTTCATCTTTTAATTTAGATGCATCTGTAATAGTAACACTGATTTCTGGATGGTTTAAGAGATGAATACCATTTTCACTAAAATTCAATAATGATTGTGAATTGCTGCTTTCAGCTGATGTTTCTTTTGATACCTCTTTAGATTTTTTAGATTTCTTTTTCTTTTTACCAGCTGCTTCATTGGAAGCTTCGTTTTTATCAGCAACTTCTTTAACATTTCCAGATGTTTTAATATTTTGCTCTGGGGGTGGATTTTTATTGATATCAGTGGTTCCAAAGGTTTGGTTTTTGCCTTCATTATTTGCTAAAACAGTAGTTGGAGCAACTGTTTCAGGTTTCTTTTTGGCCTTTTTACCTTTCTTTTGAGACTGGACTTCTGACATTTTCTCAGGAAGAATTTCTGAAAAAGAACAAAAATATTAAAGAAGGAAAAAAAAAAATCCTACTATATAGCTATGCTGATCCCCGACTCACTGATTCTCTTAACGGCTTTGAGAGGAAATTTGTGCGCGGTTCCAATTCATTCCATTTTTTCCAGAGTAACACAGTTCATTCATTCATTTATTTATTTTTCACCAAAATGATCGTATTCATGAAGCATTGATATAAGAGGGTTTGTTTATACGAAATGAAATTGTTCGAATGCGAAAAGTTTCCGTGGGTTTCAGAAGAGCCTTAAATTTTATATGGGTGTATAATAAAAATTGAATATGAAATTATTTATTTTAGGTGGACAAAGATTAAGTATACTGAGTGCAGACATTTTCGTCAAATGTTTTTTCTAACGCCCATTGTAATTGCCTCCACAGTGGGTTTTGACTCTAGTAATAATAATAATTTTAATTTAACAATGATAATGGTATGGTATTATATAATAGTAATTTTGTTACCTAAACAGAGAAAATGAGATTGAAAGGGCTAATTGTGATCTAAAAAGTTTGAAATGTTTAGAATGAAGCAAGTAACTGAACCCTTTATGAACAAATGTTCTATTAGTAAAATTGGTCAACAGGGCATAAATCTGCAATAAGAGTTCAATAGAATCTTGAAGTCTCTAGATTCCATTGGACTCTTATTTCAAAGAGTCCAAATGTCTAGAATTTACTATTTTTTTTTAGTTATATGTATATGTTTTTTTAGTTATATATAGTAAAAAATTTTTCCAATTTCTTTTCATCAAGTAAATTCAGATGGGAAATAAAGGATTGAAGAGCTCAGTATAAACTCTTTATCAAATCTAAAATTGTAGATATATCTCTTTCAGAGTGTCTACTGTACTTAAAATTTAGGATACCTTGACCATTACTTGACTTTCAGCAAATATTCCTTGAACTGCATGTGATAGATAATTTAGATTAGCAAAAACTTTCTGATTAACGTACTTTATGAGAGGTTATTTTTTTTTGTTTTTGTTTATAGTGAGGAGTGTTAGAAGAGCAATCAGTCATTTTTAACTGTTTTATATAAAATGTAAGGGCTTATTAGGAGCCTGCTAACTGAAAAAAAACCTGAAATTTCAAAATCAAAGACTGTGGAAGCACGAAGCACTGCAGAACAGCTAAGCTGTTAGTTTTTAGATATTAAAAAAAATATGGTACAGTTATGAAAATTATACCCGCCAATCTTCAGGGGTAAAGAAAATATTTAGGGCCCAATATTTCCCCAGAGCACAATTTATTTTGTCACAAATTTCCCCGAAACTGAAGCATGTCTTCATTCTAGTTTAAGTGATTATTATCTATCACTAGCTTCTTTTGGTAACAACTGCATCTACAAAAAAATGTTTTTAGATTTTCCCCTGAACCCTGTTCAAGGGTTCAGACATATTCTGCACCCCTGCCAATCTCTAGAGAAAAAAAATTCTGAAGATTCCTAAAACATCCTGAAGATTTTTCAACAGAATAAAAATCAGATACATTAGAGTTAGAGTGCCCCTCCCTTCACACAAGGCACCATCTCCCCTCTACCCTATGGGCAGATACCCCCTTCTTGTAGGTTTACCTTAATACAGCACATATACACACACAATAACAAATGAAAATTGCAATGAATGTTCATAATAAATATAAATGCAATTACTAGGGGTGCGATGTCGTTTTTCTGTACAAAAGTAGAAATCCAAAAGAGCATTTTAATTAATAACATATGGATTGATTCTAACTAATTAATGAATGCTATGGATTTGGATGGATTTCAATTAATTACACTTATAAGATAAATTAGATTTCTCAAAGATTTGTCTCCAATGTTAACTTTAGTTCTGAAATTTTTAAATTTACTTTTGAGATGTAGCACCTCTAATGTGACCATTTATTTTTCCCTTCAAAATGGGATATCTACTCCTTTTTTGGCAATAGTGTGTTTATTTTCTTCTTCAAAAAGGGGACATCTACTGTTTTTAAGGTAATAGTGTAGGGAGACTAAATTTCAGGTCTGGGTATCTGGTATCTTTAAGTTGTTAAGAAAACGCGCAAAAAAGTTTGTGTTAATGTTAATTTCAAAATAAAATGAAAAAAATAGGTACTTAATTATCCGATGGTCATTTCTGCCAAACTATTTTTTCGTCAAATGTGCTGGCAAACTGTTGCCAATTGTAATCCAAAACATTAATAATTTCATGCGCCTGGCATTTATGTTAGCAGAAAATTGGTCATCTTGGCAGACCGCTGGGATAATACGCAAGTACCAAAAAAACCTTTGCTGAAACACACATATGCTATAAAAAATAGTGCAAGACGTACGTTTCGGATGGTACAAGGGGTATGCCCTTCTTCGACTTAAAAACACTATCCGACACAAGCCAGGAAGGTAGGAAAGTGAGAAATATAAACAAAAGGACACACAGAAAAAAGGAAATTGTTATTCGGAAGGAAAAAAAAAAATCTTAAACCAGAGTGAAAAGGGAAAATAAAGTGGAGATCGGGGAGGGGGGGGGATAAGCAAAAGAGGAACATGACTTTAAAAAAAGAAATTAAAATTAAATACATTGAAATAGTTGACAAAAAAAAAAGAACATTAAAAGAACAAACACAAAAACAATACATCCCCCCATCGTTATCTTTGCGTCTCGAGAGGGGAGGGAGGGAGGTTAGTTTTTTTTTTTTTTTTTTTTTTTTTTTTAGACACTACCGTTGGATGGTTTTAGGTTTTTAGCTGCCTTTATTGGAATCGTTACCGTGTGTTGCTCCCTTTCTAAGAACGGGACATTGCAGTTGGCATTTTCTAAAAACGGGACCTTACGGTGTCCTCAAGCTGTGCTTGGGGACAACAGTACAAGCCACCTAGAAACGGGACTTTCAAAGTACTATAAATTAAAGTAATAAATGGATAAGTAAGCGTGAAACTCTTTCCCTATAAAATTTTAATTCGATTACTTTTTTTGTATAAAACACAAGAACATAACAATTGTCACTGTCAACAAATACATGATAAGCTTAATTTCTAAGTTGCGTCAGAAAATGAAAATATCGTTTCAGTATATATATGAATAAAAATACCAAAAGAAAATTCGTACACAAGATAATGATGGTTATTCTTCAGCTAATCGGCAAAGTTATACTTATACTTATAATCACTATTACTCAATTAAATACTCATGAAATATCATATCACAACACATGGACATCATCCATATTTGTTTTCCTTTATAGCTGAGTTCTTTTTTTCGAACATAATTAAAGGTTTATGCGTATAACAGAAACTCTGCTCGAACTAATGTGTTCGGATGTAAAATCGAAAACTCTAGTTAACAAGATCTTATACAAAACTCGCCTTGACAGTTGTTAGTTTCGGAATGAGTTAAGTATCTGTGTTTACGTCATATGTTTAAATTTTTACACAAAAAACATTTTTCTTTGTTTTCTACGATAATGCTTAGTAAAGAATTAACTTTTTGCACATTTTTAGTCAAGTTTCACTTTTTATATGTGACGTGTATGGAATTACTAAAATATGTGGAACATGCAATGATGTGAAAGCTGAAACAGTATTAATTTTTAAACGCACACAATGATGTCAGGTTTAAATGTCAAAATGGCATTGCATGTTTGACAATGTATTATTTATTTATTTATTTATAGCCTGTTCAATTTTTTTTTTTATATCCGCTTAACGTGAAAACTGTTGATACCGGTGGTAAGTATTATTCATAAGTTTCGAAGTCCATTCTCAAACTTACAAATAGGGATAATAATTGTTGCAGTACAAAATTAGAAGTGATGTGCCATAAATTTTTCTTATTTTACTCTATTAATGTTTTCTAATGTTATTCAATATGCGAAATATAGAAGAAAATAAACATTACTTACTAATTTTTCGATGTAAAATAAGCTAATATTAGCACTTTTTTGAATGTATTCGTAAATGTAAATGTTACATATTGACTTGTTGAACTATAACAGATTATATACTGTTGACATTTTTTTTTCAGTGTTTATGAATATCTTGTTACTGAAAAGTTCTGTAGTTTTATTTCTTTGAGTGGAATTACAGTCATGTTAGAGTTCCTGCAATTTTTTTTCTGTTACTTTCCCCTAAATTGAAAATCCAGTTAAGTAAAACACATATGAATTAAACTAAGGAGTGTGATTGACACTCTTAAAATGCTGCATAGCTGTGCAAAAGACACCTTTGAAATACTGTTATTTAGAGTTGGTTATGAAAAACTAAAGCTAAACCTCTGTGCTGTTATGTTTAAATAACAAAATGTTTTGTTTTGTGACTGATACTTGAGGCTTGGCTGTCTTGGATTGCTTTGAAACTTATCTTCATCAACCTTAAGGCTCCTTTTAAGCATGGAGGTTAGCAGTTTGTGTGAACAGTTTGGAGTATTGCTAGAAAACAAAAGGCTCTTGCACCATGGATCAGTATACAAGGATAGGTACCACAAGAGTAAAAAAATGCTGTGGGTTCTGAAAATCCTGTCATTGGACCTAACCCTCTGGTGCTGCAGGTATAAGATGAGTCCTCCATTAACCTTTTAACGTGCAGTGTCCTCGCTGTGAGAACACCAAACTCTGACGTTTTGACTGTTGCCAGTCACGAAGAATAGATTTGATTTCTATTAAAATAGTTGCGGGTGACATAGCTCCACGAGAATACTTTACTTTTTAGCACGTCATTTCCCGTAAAAAAATGGTCATGATTATTTTTAACAGCACTCACATCTGCTAAAAAAATGGAAGAACGTGAGAACAGCTGGATCGATTGCCCAATGCTGAAAAAAGGGCAGCCAGCTGTCGTCAAAAAAGGGTCTATAGATCTGTCGCACATGATGAATGTTTCGATCGTCCACCATCTTGCTGATAGTTAAGTCGAGCAATGGCAACGGCTGCCCTTTTATCAGCATTGGGAAAGGGTTAAAACTCCTTAAGCAGTGCATAATTAGTACAGTTTAAATTTATCGTAGGGTACATAAACAAAACCTTGTGTATGACGAATTTTTATCAAACTCCAAGCCCTTAAAAGCTCTGGTTCCTGGACAGTTGCCCCTCTTGTTCCCCCCCCCCCTTCTCCTCTTGTGAGGCCTGCAGAGGACTCTTTCTCTGATAGGGAGCTAATGTATATTCAGCTCCAGATGATCTCATCAAATATCAATTTAAAATTCACATTAAAAACCTGAAACCTTGCAAAGATTCGTTAAAAAAGAGCACTTACCTTTATTTTTTTTAAATAGCTGCTCAGAAATGTCCCTAATACCCACTAGCTTATAATGTAACACCAGCATGCTTTATTTTATTTAGCTTTATATTCACACAATATTTCTAACAAACACACACAAATTCTTTTTATACATTAACATATTTCATTCCCTTCCGTCAATAACATGAAACAATTTCAAATTCCCAAATGAACGATACTAACTACGACTACGTATTCTTTATGGTTGCCAATCACAACTACCTCCGGCAGGGTACTTCACTTCCGATGTGCATCGCCCACGACGGCGCCAGAGCCAACGCCAAATCAAACTTGTAAACAAACATCAAAATGTAAACAGCACCGTATACGGAATATAGTCCAAAGTGGCAATTTTAAAAATTCCAAAATATTATCAAATATAGTTTGTAATGTCTTAATACATACAACAAAATTCTATCATGGGATCTCAATGGGATCAGGAGGTATTGTGCTTCAGAAATACACGTGTTGTGAAAAATACCAGAATCAGTATAGTTTCAGAAAATTTTGAATATTTCATTGAATGAAATAAGCAGCACATTTCAATGAACCAAGCAGTGGCTATTACTTTTACATGTTTTTTAATGGAGAAAGGTCACATAGCCACTTACCATTAAAACTCCAATATTATGAGTAAAGTTAAGGATTAACAAATTAGTTCATCGAGACTTCAATCATTGGAAGATACCCACACATTTGTTCACTTCACTGTCTGGTAAACTGTATGTTTGGCCAGTATGTGTGACAGGGTTAACTTTGCATATCACATCTGCAAAAGGGATCCACAGTGTATCAGGTGGTGTGGGGTATATAAATGAGGGGGATGGACCTGAAGGATGGAGGAACTACAAGCAACTCTGATGCTACACTGGTAAAAAAAATTAAAGGAACAACAATAAACAAGTGCTTTATGCTAATTCTCTGAAGTGAACTTCAATGAAACGTGATTGGTTGGTTACTCACTGTCATCATCATCACGTAATTCAATAGGATTCACCTTAGTTAATATATTTGCATATTTGAGTAAAAGGGGACTTGTAGGCTAATCAGCTTCAGTTTTCTTTTAAAGAGAGGTTTCCAAACATAATACTATAAAGTAATCATTTCGTTCTATTAATTTAATAGCGTTCTGCACACTGCATAGCAAAATTAGTAATTAAAAAATAAAATTTTAATAATTTGGTACATTATTTACAAAACGTGTATTTCTGAAGCCCAGTGTCTCCTGATCCCATGATAGAATTTTGCTGTATGTATTAAGACATTACAAACTATATTTGATAATATTTTGGAATTTTTTAAATTGCCACTTTTGGAGAAATTTAAATTTTAAAATTTTCAATTTTTAAAAATTGTAACCCCGATCTTGTGGCCTATCATATTAAAGCCCCATTCAATAGCTTTAAAATTAGACCACTCTCAGCTTTATACCATCACTGGTTGCCAGCCTATAGGCATCTAAAGGTGCCAAAATATGAATTTTTTTCATAAAAATTCAAATCTTTAAAAATTAATAACTTCAAAAATAATTGTGCTACATAACTGAAATTTGGTATTTTTTCGTAAGTCTATATGTAATATATTGCTGCATACCAAAAATCATGAAAATCTGAGAGATCAATTCGGATAATGTCCCGAAATTGTGTTTATTTGACATGGAATGACCCGTGCGTATTATATTTTTCATTTGTACAATATTATCTATGCAGTATAATAAGTATCTTATGTAATTCCTAAATGAAGAGCAATACGTACGTATTTTTTCTAAGCACTTAGATTTTGTTCTTTCTCAATTCACCTAGCATGCGTATTAAGACGCTTTCCGTTTAAAACGCTCTTTCAAGCTGGTCCGTTGAAAAGCGTCTTAAGTGAGTTTTACAGTATTTTTAAACAGCTAGTATGTTAATTTTCATTTTCAGAGTCTAAGAACTTAAGAAGCTACTTCAGTTTCATCGGATTGTTTAATTTAACAAATTATCGGCGGCAGTGGTTTCTGTTATTATGGAACCTGTAATGTTAAAGATAGAATATAAAATCAATAATTTTATGTGTTCAAAAATTAAATGTGTTAAGTGTGTTTCATTGATACAAATAAGAATTATTTTGTTGCTAAAAAATTACTTTTTACATTTGCACATTGCAAAATATAATCGCATATATGCATCAGTCCTCTAACAAAGAAAGAGTCCTCTGCTGTCAGAAAAATCAGAACTATTTTGAAAGCTTTAGCCTTGTTCAAGTATGTGATACTTATCATTAATATTAAGGCTGGTCTTTTATTTAAAATTGCAAGGGAAAATCGTTAAGTGTGTCACAAAAGGTAATAAAAAAATAATAAACCATGATAATAATTTAGAAACAATTTTTATTGTTCCAGATAATCTCCAGCCATATTGATATACTAATCCCATCATTTTATCAGAGCCCCAATTCCAGCTGCATAAAATTCTTTGGGTCGCCATCTCATCCACAGTAGGACATCATATTAAACGTCTTCAGCAGCTAATTATTTGCCTCAGAGACATTGTTTCAGTGGACCAAACAGATGAAAATCGCTTGGGGCTAAGTCTGGGTTGTAAGATGGATGCTGGTGCACTTCTCAACAAAACTGCTGAATTGTATCCTAAGTGAGCTGTATGTGAGGACGTGTGTTATCATGATGAAACAGCACTAATTGCCCATGCGTTTGAATGCTACCTACTCAATATGAATTGAATATCATAGAGCTGTATGTGTATGGTGCTGCCAACCATCGCCATTCATTGGAGATACCTGTTACTAATTTAAACCATGCCATTATGTATTTGTGATTTACTTAATGACTTTCCCTCATATTTTATATATTTAAGCATTGACATTGTACACTCATTAAAGGTTTAATTATGAACCTAAACGCATATCTCGACTTCTTTTTCCGAGAGGGGTGGGTGGAGGAAGAGCGGGTTGTCTTGTGCTTGACACTTTGCAAGGGGGGAAAAAACAATGAGTTATGTTATTAAAGAACAATGAACAAAAATTGTATTCTTCTCACAAAACCTGAGTTTATTTCTGCATGTCATTATTTATTATTATTTTTACTTTCCAAACATGTACCGTGTAAGGAAAGTATTGTAATCATGAAAAAATTCAACTTTGAGATTTTGGTGTATTTACACATTTTGAGGTCTTCTGAATTCATTTATGCTATTTTTATGAGATGTAAGTATGTATCTATGTGTGTATGTGAGTGACAATAGCTCCTAAACGGGGCATTCGATTGAGCTCAAATTGGGTATATATGTTATAAACCACCGTCGCAAAACCAGCATTGATTTTGGAGTGTATAGGACTTATAGTTTTGCTACAGGGCTACGACAAAGATTTTTTTTACATTATGGCCTATGAAGGGAAATTCTTGGAAAGTGCTCTAGCATTTAAACGGTACATTCGATTGAGTTTAAATTGAGTATATATATATGTTATAAACCACCATCGTAAGAATGGTATTGATTTTGATGTATATAGGATTATAGTTTTTCTACAGGGCTATGACAAAGATTTCTTTTACATTATGGCCTATGGGGGGGGGGGATATTGTTGAAAGTGCGCTATCGTTTAAATGATACATTCAATTAATTGAGCTCAATTTGAAAAAACTAAGAATTTTTGGTGAATATTCATAGATTGAAATTTATTTAAATGCTTGGTAATGATCTTAATCATAAGTGTTTGGAAAGTCGAGTGGAGTTATTCCCGATTTTTTTTTTTTTTTTTTTTTAAATTCTAGTATACAGTTATGCTGATCACTGATTCCGTTACAATTCGGGATCGTACCACTCCCCAACAAAACTTTTGCCACCATTACACTAAGTTAAAAGTAATAAAATCCACACTGTTGGTGTGATCGGCTTGAAATTTTTCATAAATGTGTAAAAAGTTTTATATATAACAAGAGACAGAAAGCACATATATATATTTAAAAAAAAAAAAAAAAAAAAAACCTATTACTTCCAAAATCTGAAATTCCACGTGTTCTCAGATTTTTAGAAATTTTTTGCCATTTACAACTCTAGTAAAGTGACCAACCATCTCATATTACCCAGGACATGCCCATATTATGAGAATTTGCACCATATTTAAAAGCAGTCCCGTATTTTAATCCCTGTGATCACTGCCAGAAAAAAGTCTTTCTTCATTAAAATTCAAAATTTTGGGATTCCACCTAATTTCTTTCTCTTTTTTTTTTCTTCTTTTTTGCAAAGACCAATCAAAAAATTAAATATGTGCTAGTAAATATGTGTTTGTGTGATTGAAAATGTTATAATCTATTGAATATATTTTTCATAGGAATCGCAGGTGAGTCCTGCTAATCCAAGGTAGTGCTAAACTTTATGCTCAAAAATATACAACTTTAGATTCATTTTTTTATATATTAAAAAGAAAGTGCGATTGTATTTTAAATACTTATTTATATTACAAATATGTGTGTGCTCATTATTTTTCCACTATTTAATTTCTCTGCAAACACTGTATATAAAGCTGAATTTTTCTCTCTTAAAATAAACAAAACTGCAGAAAATTTGCATGAATCATAAATTTTAAGATATTATTTAAAAAAAAAAATCTTTATATAGATTTTTATTAAAATAAAAAAGGGAAAACATTATTAAAGATGTAAATAAGATACGTGAATTTTCAATGAAAAGTTTCAAACTTTAAAATTCTCCAAAAAGTGTAAAAAAATGGGGAGTTTTTTCTAAAAATTGGTGAAAAGTTGGCAAGTATGCGTCATTTGTTTGTTTTGCTACGTTTTATTGCATCAAGTATCTATTCAGAGTTTCTGATGGGCATGGAACAGGAAAAACTGAAATCAATAATCTCAGGTAGTAAGCAATCAAAAAAAATTTTGTAAGCTTCTCTACCATGTTTGTTGACCAAAATTTATTGTCCTTACAAAGGAGGTGGGCTGATAAGGGCCATTTCTTGCCCATCAGCCAATTGGTGTGACATATATATTTAAGATAAGTATACTCCATAACAAAGAAGAAAACATAGTTAAAAACATATAAGGTACCTCCGTATATGTTTTTAACTAGAAGAAAACATAGTTAATATTTTAAATAAAAACTGAAATTCATGGTATAAATAAATTAAATAATTATCTAAGCATTATGTACGTTTATTAACCAATAATCCAAAGTAATCAGTTTTCACACTTAATAATATATTTTTTAATTAATCTTCTACAGTGTTTGCTTCATCCGAATTGCTATCGGACCATCTTTCAGCGTCTGCATCTTGTAGTGCATGGTCATACTCAAACCACTTTCACACGGAACGTATTACGTATTGGATAGACATGCACACTGAACCAAAACAAATAAATGCTCATATACAAGCTTATAATGAGTAGAATAACTGAGCATCAAAGTTAAGATGGTTCATGGAACTCTTTGTTTAAAAAAAAAAAAAAAAATTCAAAGATAAAAAAAAAAAAAAAAAAAAACAAAAAAAAAAAAACTACAAAAATGCATAAAAAGGGCTAAATACTCTTTTTCTTGGCAATAATTTCTTAAGCAAGCTTTATTATTTATGCTGTAAATCTTATATAATAAAAAAATACATGTCTTTTAAGTGTACAAATAAATTCAATAATAGTCGGAAATTGAAACTTTTTTTTCGTGTATGATGTGTGGAAAATGCCAATTTTCTTCTTACTTTATATTATAATCTACATGCTTAAATTGAAAAGCCTCTGAGCAACAGCCAATATCAGTTAATTTAGTAATGAGACCTAGATAAAATATAAAACTGCCTGCAAACTCGAATATTTTCTTTAAAAAATTTCTGCAAATAAAGGCTGTTTGTCTTCCGAGTACTATATTGCAGCCAACAGCTATACATTACTTTAAAATAGCATACTACTTTAAAGTTCATATTGATTTTTCATGCGTTTGTCTATATTATCTGGGTCTGTTAGTAATTTAGATCAAATAAAGATTGGGACTTTTAATTATTAGTAGTTAGTTTTCCATTAAAAATAGGATTAGTGCATATCAATAATTTAGTATTGTAATGTTGTAATAGCAAGAATATTGTTTTGAATATATTAGATGTATACAGGGATCAATGTAGATGAAAATTGGGTCCGTTTTTTGGCCCCTTCACAAAATATAATTAATTCAAATGGCCCTTCATTGGCATTTTACTTTGCATTTTAATGTGTTTTATCAATTCTTTTAACAAAAAATGTGACTTAATACAAATTGGTATGAAAATTCACAAAAATAAGTATTGAAATCCAGAAAACTGCGACCCTATAAAAAAATTCCTGGATGGACCCCCTAGTGTAGTAAAATAATTGGTCAATATTATTTTTCACTTTCCTTTGCTTTTCTAGACAACATGTTTGCTAAAAGATTTATGATGGTTCATTTACATTATTTCTTAAAATAAAAAATACGTAATCAACAGATGCAAATTTTATTTTCCAAATGAGAAATATTGTAATGAGACTCTGATAATATAGACAAACATGCAAACGGTGTTCACAGAAAATTTTCAAAGTTTACAGACAGCTTTGGTTGTAGTAAATCATGTTTGTTACGTTTGATTTTTCAAAATGAACTGTCAGTATCAAAATAAACTTTAATTTAAAAGTAGTATTAATGGATAAAAATATACTGCAATATTTTATACTTATGTTATTTTAAAATAATGGGGTTTGCTACTGACAGCAATACAAGTCTCAGGAGGCACAAAGCATTTTTTTTGCAGGAAAATTTTCAGAAATTATTTGAGTTTGCAGACAGTTTTACATTTATCTAAGTCTGATTGTAACTATTAGTAAGCTGCTAATTTACTGTTACTGTTTAATAAAGTATATGTTTTATTATTTAAAAAAAGAAAGAAAAAGCAGAAGTATCATTACTTTTGAATAATTGTGTACTGCTAGGTTTTTCTGTATGATGTAAACATTTGTACCTAAATAAAGAGATCTGAAGTCTGCAAAATTTTATAATTCATTGTAAAACTAGTCCCTCCTTCTCTAAATTACAGAAAATGTACTTTCTGCCTAAGTGCATTACTTTTATGTATTAAATTTCAAAAATTTACTTTTCAGGTAATTTGGATATTTCACTTAAAAATGTAAGTAGAGATCAGTAATTTGTTCAGCATGAAATAAAGCAGAAAAAGATTTACTTTTATTTTCTGTTCACAACGCTAAATAGATGTTATGAAGATCAAAGTTCAAGATATTTACACAAGGGCAGCTTAAAGCTAATTAAAAACAGGTAAAATTTTTAAATAATGCATATGTAATTCTTTAAAAAAATAGTTTATGATTAAAATTTTAATAAAGTGTTAATCTATCTCATTCAAGTATACCTGTATTAGTGTATACACACAAATCACTTTACCTTAAATGCTGATAATTGTCCTAATTATACAGATTATTTATCAGTTTATTTTTCAACGAGATTGAGAAAAATTATTTTTAAAATGATGGTATAGAAAAAAAAAAAAAAAGCATTGCTTGTGTTTAAGTTCTTTAGGTATTTATTTTAAAAATACAGGGAAACAGTTTAATAATGTCTTATCTAAAAATTTTAATTTCATAGTACTTTAATTTGCAGGTGAGAAAAATAAAATTTATTATTAAAGAAATCTAAAAAAAAAAAAGAAACAATAAAATAATTTTTAACATACATATTTAATGTTGTAATGTATGCCTTGTCATTACTTTAAAGTAATTAAATTTCTCATGCTGAAAATGTGTTTTTAATTTCTTTGATGAATTAAGTTATGTAATTCAGAAATATATTTACTTTTAAATAACAGTAAAAGCACATTTTCCACCAAATTACATAAGATCAGAAAAGTAAATAAGAAAAGACTTGTTTTGTGCTCAGTCAAGCATTAAACTGATGGTGTTTGTGCCAGATATTGCATGACACTTTGCTTAGGGTGAATTATTTTCAGCTTAAAACATGTTTTTACAGAAGTTCTAGACCATGACACATTTCACTGTGGGTCACATCTAGTTGGAAACATGTAATTTTGCTAGTTTGGTCTCTGGAAAGATTCACAATATTATTTGATTATTTTTGTGGTGTTTTAGTTAAAGCAAAATATTTAGTATGGCTTCCATATTGCTGGATTTCATTTTAAGGTGAGAGCAACTTGAATTTGAAATACTTTCAAATTTGAGTACTATACTTTAAAAAATGTTTGTTTGAATTTATTAATTACTTATGTATAAATGTTTTATCCCTACAGTGTGTAAATATGCCTATTGTAAATAAAATTATGTGAAGTAAATCCTTAGCTTTGTACATCAGAGATTTTGCAATAGAATTTTTAGAATTCTATGTTTATATATTCATTTTATATTTTGGAACATAAATTCACTTGGTAAATATTGAGCTATAAATTTATTAACAAATCAATAAAAATAATAAGATGATCTGATATTGTTGATTTTAAGAGGTAAGATTAAAACTGATACTTAAATCCCCCCCCCCCAAATACTATTTTAAAACAGTAATTTGAAAGATGCACATTTGTCATAAGGATTCATAATTTGTAAACCTTTGACACAAAGTATTTAATAGAAATGCTTACTAAGAATTTCTATTTTCATAAATATTTATTGTTGATTTCAGGCTTAGCCATGGAGCCCCCAATTCTCAATCTTCCTGATGAGGTTACATTTATGATGCAAGTTGGTTTAGCCAGAGATTCCATAACAGTTGATGTTTGTGACTTGAACTTAAAAAGTCTTAAAGATCTTGCTTGTAATTTTGTTGATAAAAAGGTATTTTAAGCCTGTTTATATTTAATTAAATTTGTTATGTGTAATAAAACAGCAGATAAGTGTTATGATTAAAATAAAAAATATTTCAAGTCTTACAAAAGAAAGTAAATATTTAATCTTACTTTCTAATAGTCATATGCTTATGGAATTTTATTAGTAATGGCTTATTTAATTTCTCAAACTAACAATGAGACTTACCTCATTAATTTCTAGTTCAAATGGTTGTACTAGCCATTTTTTAAGTAGCTTATTTATTTAAGTAGTCTAAATAAATATTGCATGAACACTATTTGGAGGCAACTTGGCAATTAAAAGTTTTGAGGAATTATAATTTTTCAGTTTTAATTCATATAAAATTAAAACAAAAATGAATAGTAAGAAATGGTTAAGTAATGTACAATATTTTGGATATTGTAATATGCCTATTTATAATCGCCAAAATACAGTAACATATCTTAATTTCTTTTAATAATCTCTTGATTAGGAGAGAATGGGCCACTTTGAGATAACTTTGGAGAATTATCCTAAAATTTTTATTTTTCATTCAATCAAAAAAAAAAAAATAATAATTAGGCATTTATTTTAGACATTTCTGTTGTATATAAAATGTATTTCAATTTATTCCTTCATAAAAATAAATATTAGTTAACATTTTATAAAGTCATTAAAGTTACTCAGTCTGTCCCACTTGGTGGGGTAGTTTGGGACACTTTCAAATTACTAAATTAAATTGATTGATAAATCTTTAGAGTAAAACCTTGATACAACGATACTTAGGGACCCAATAAAATGATCGTTCTAGAGATATGCATAGTTATATCGTGGGAAGATTATATTGTATTGGAATTCCGAGGTATCAAAAACTTTTGTCGTTATACAGGGATTATCATTGTATCAAATATCGCTACAGGGAGGTTTTATTGTATTATGATAACGTGAGGAAAAAGTACTTATCCATTGTATCAATGAATATCATATGTTACATTCAAAAATTGATCATATTTAAATTCTGAGAGAAGGTATCGCTATTTTCTTTTATGCACTACCTTACTTTTCAAAAGAATATTGAAATCTACAAAGGACTTCTCTTTTTCAAGATAATAAAAGGAAAAATCTTGTTTGTTTCATCTCAAGGAGTAGTTTACAATCCTGTAGCCACGACCCGTATTTGGGGATGCATCTGTTTCTTGTATTATATATCTTTCAGGCATGGGTATTGGTGAATTAGATTTTGCACATAGTTCTTTTTTCTATCCTCTGCCCCCCCCACCCCCTAAAAATGGCTTTAGTTTCATCAATGCATGCTCGGGGAAAAAAAAGTAGTGGTTTATAAAAAAAATAACCATTTTATATCTTCTATCATGTATAAAGTTGCAATTTTCTATGCCACTTGTAAATGTTACTTGTGGCATAAAAAAAAAAAAAAAATTGCACTGTACTGGGGCATCTCAAGTTTTCTGAAGTGCCCTGGTATACTGTGAGCCCCAAAGCATGAAATAAGTCTCGGAACTATGGCAGACGCCATGAGCTTCGCCTAAATAGCTGTGATGATCAATGTTTCATGTGCCAAGTTTAAGTAGGAGTATTTAAATCTTTAGTGTAATACATGATTGTTTCTTTTTATCTCTGATGTATTTTAAGGTTACATATGAAATTGAAAAATGCTTAGAAAGAAGTGAAACAAATTTTTTGTATGTTTATTTGTTGTCATTTCATTATTTATTTATTTGTAAGTTAAGAGAAAAAACTGCAACTGCAAAATCTCATTATTACAAAAATTTAAGATTTTGCCATGAGCTGAATAACTTTCGCTGCAGATTAGGAAAGGTCACAACAATTTTTACTGCTTCTTCATCTTTTGAAGTTGATACATCAATTTTAAGATACATATTTCAGAGCCTCCCTTTCTTTAGTCGTAAAGTATGTTTTGTGCAGTTATTAAAACTATTTCACCATTTTCAGATCCACAGTAAAGCTAATTACCACTAGTGTTAATTTATCAATATAGTAGACACCGGTTAAAGCGTACTCTCATGGGACCTAAAAAAGTAGTATGTTATAAGCAATACTGTCAGTATGATTCAATATTACACAAAAAAGGAAAGTGGGCTCATAATTTCACTATTATGCATTTTAAAAAAGTCTGATTTTTTAAAAATTTAAGTTAAATAAAAAAACAGAAAATTCTATATTGCAATTTTATTGAGATAAATTATCTGTAATTTTCTTTTGCTTTAAATGAGCAGATGCTACTTTAAAAATACTGTTTTGGATATCCATAATAGATTTTTGTAGAGTCTCTGCATCATCATTGCGGCATTTAAAAATTTGTGATAATGTTTTTGCATCAATTAATGCATTGGGTATGCTTGGTATAGGCTCCTCTGTTTCTTCTTCACTATCATCAGAATCATTATAGATAGGGCTTTTCAGAAGGCATTTGCATTGATGCAAATGCTTCATAATTTCATTCATATGACAAAGAAAAAACATGGTCTTGTTCTTAGCCCTACCTAGCAGGAGAAAAAGATGAAGGTTCGCTTCCTTCATTCATGCACAATTCATCTCGCTAGAGAATCTGAAAACTGACAACGAGTGCTCTTGAAAGAACTGACATTTCTGGGAAAAAGGAAATAAAATGCTTAAGAAAAGCAAAATTTTATTTTTGGCTGTGGTATAAAAAGTACGTTAAGCCAGTACATACTTTTGTTAACTATGTTTTAACCAAAGTTAAATAACATTATAAATATAGGACTTCAGTCGGGACCTAGCTTTTAGGTATGTTATAACCGATAGTACGTTATATCCCAGGTCCGTTGTAACTGGTGCGCACTGTATATTGATTTACGAAAATCTTTCATTGTGTGTATTGTGTTGATGATGATGGTGACTGTACATTATATTTAATGCTATTTTGATGTTTTATTTATTTATTTAGTATCCAGAACACAATTTAAACAGGCTAAGTGAAAGGTTAATTCTCTTTCGGCATGATTATTCATCAACAAACATACTGCTTCCAATTAATGCTGCATCTGAAGTGACAGAAGGGACTTTGGTAGAAATTATTGTGTCAGGTATTTCATCTATGTTCCTTCAAAATAACTGGTCTGATAAGATCAGACCACTGATATAAATGATGATTAGTCCCTCACTTTAGCTGTGTGTCAATTTTAGGATTTATGAACTGTTGAATGTTTAGAGCATTATTTTTAAAAAAAGAAAAAAAAAAGGTTTCAGAGTACACAATTGTGATATTCTGTTTTAATTTTTTAAATTAATATTTCACATGTACAAAAAGAAAAGCACTATAGATTTAAGGTTTAAAATTATCAGCTCTTTCTAGATGTGTGATTTTACTAAGCAGCCAGTCGTTTAGTAACTTGATCTTTCTACAAGATTTTTCTTTAGATTTAGAATTACTCTTTATTTTCTTCTTTATATTGCATAAATATTGCTTGAATGTTATCTCAAAAGTTACTGTTTAAATAATTGCTCAAATTCTTTAAATCTGATGATTGATTTTTAAAATTTTAATACTTTGGAAATTTCAAAGTTTCATACTTGTATATTTTAGAGGCATTTTTGTCTAAAGTTTTTGATTAGTCTTACTTATAGCAGAATAGTCTCTAACTTATAGCAGAATTTTATGAGCTATTCTTGTTTCCTCCTCCTATAAATACTTTCAATAGCATGAAACTACTGTATGCAATTAACTGAATTTTTATACTTAATGAATATATTTCAGAACAGTATATTTTTAAAATCTCTTGCATCAGATATGTAATTATAACACAGGATCTAAGCAAGTAATAGGTCCCCACTGCTTCCTGAAACAACTTTTTGGAAGTTTTAGAAACTTCCGTAATTCGGAAAACATAAGAATGCAGAAGTACAAATAAACCAAATTTTTAGCTGTGCTCTAAAATCTAATTAAAAGAAAAATTCTATTTCATTTGATTCATTTATACTGAAGCCCATAGTGTCTGTAGATGCCCATTATATTTATTTGTTTATGAATAAATTACAGGATGTCTACCAGGTCAAGAAAGTCACAGAAATCACCAAAAAGTCAGGAAAAGGTTATGTAATAGAGGCATTAAGGCATGTAATTCACAAAAAATTGTCAATTTGATTTTGTTGGCTAACATAAATTTTGTTTTTGATGTATTTTTCTATGCAACAAAAGTAAATTATCCATCGCATGTAGGTCAAGCAATGCTCTCAAAAGATAACAAAGCCCAATAAAGGTCAATATATGAGAAATTTTAAATCTCGTAGACATCCTGGAGTAAAATTAATCAAATCAAAACTTTTTAGTTTTCTTGATTTAAAATACTTGCAGTTTTGAAGCCTAGTTAATATGCAAAATTATTTGTAGGTAAAGATCCATCGGAAGATATTCAGATCATGCCTCATTCTTTAATGGTTCATTCTTATAAATCTCCTACCTTCTGTGATTTTTGTGGTGAAATGCTCTTTGGTCTTGTTAGACAAGGTCTTAAATGTGAAGGTAAGGCAAATGAATTTTTTTCTTTTTTAACCATGGGTAAAAATAAAAATAAATGAATAATAATATTAAAAAAAACAGTACCTTGAGATACGAGTGGCCTAACATGGATTTTTTTTTAATACGAGCCTATATTAGGTTGATTTTTGTCTTAAGATATGAAGCTTTTAAATTCAGAATTACATTATTAAACAAAAGTTAAGTAAAAGAGAAATTTGCTGCATGCTAAATGGTTATGCGAACATATGTATGGATTTTTTTTTTTTTAACAGTATTTATATTATAAAGTATGTGTTTGTGATAAATACATTATTATGCGAAAATTGGAAAGATTTATTTGGGTCTGTTAAGTATTAATTGTGTTTCAGTAATTTCAGTGGGGAAAGCTGATTTGAAATTTGAGTATTTTGACTAGCAAGTTCTTTCAACGAATTGATTAATCTTGCATCTTAAGGTACCATTATATATGTATATCTATAACGTATAAAATGTTATGCTGCTGTCAGTAGCTTTAAAGATAGACCCTTGACCAAAACAACAACAACAAAAAAAATCTGAAGTATATGCACATGAACAAAATTGAGTGTTAAGATCATAATGTTTTGTTTTATGCTAGGTTGTGGATTGAATTTTCACAAACGCTGTGCCTATAAAATTCCTAATAATTGTACTCATACAAGGCGACGACGATCTGCAACATCTTTATATCCTCGTAGTCCAACTGAATCTTTAGGCCATACTTCTAGCAGTGCTGCTTGCCTTTCAGATGAAACAATGGTTTGTATGAATATGTATTTTTTGAAAATAAGATACTGCTTTGAAACACATACACCCCCCCCCCTCCCCTTTTCCAGTGTCTGATAAGTTTTTACATTAGTAGATCATTATGTAGTACAATATTTCATGTTTAAATTTAGGCTAACATATGGCCATAGTTGTCCTCACTAGATTGTTTTTCTTTTTAATTTTTACTTCGTTAATTTAAGTATATTTTCCATGATTTTTAAAAAAAAGTGGGGTGGGGCAATTTTTAAAGTGATTTTGTCTAGAAAATGAGCAGTCAGAAAATCTATATATTATGTATGTAAATTGTTTGATTATTGGAAACTTACCTAACTAAATTTTACTTTTAAAGCAATATCCCAAATTTAAAACTTTCATATTACTAAAGTAGAGGCATAGTACATAATTTTGGCGATCTCTTTCGCTTCAAAATTTCTTTGAAAAATAATTTTCATAATTTTTTCAATTTAATTTATTAGTTTAATAAATAAAAATTTTCAGTTTTCTGAATTAGCAGGTCTGATAATAATTTGGAATATTGGGAGGAATTATTTTGCCTCAGCTTGTAAAATGTGTTTATCAATTTTAGTTAGGTGGTTCTTCACCTAGTCGTGCAAGATCTCCATCTCTAAATATGGGGCGACCTGTTTGGGTTGAGCGAGAACTTGCTGGTCGTATAAGAGTTCCTCACACCTTTGTTGTTCATTCTTACACTAGACCAACTGTGTGCCAGCATTGTAAAAAACTGCTTAAAGGGCTTATTCGTCAAGGTTTACAGTGTAAAGGTAATTTTTATTTTGTTTTCTAAAGGTAGATTATTTTGTCATTTAATCTTTTGAACACTGCACAATTCCTTTGCTTGTTGTTACATGAAATGGCTCTTGTACCACCTAAATTTCAGATTTTAGTAGAAAAGGATACATTTTATGAATTTTAAGTTTTTATATCAACAAATTTCAAACCATAAAATGCTATTTGAATTTTATTAGTACTAACAAATATATTATCAAGCCTTTTATAATTTACCTTTTTAGGTTAATGATGATATGCATCACAGTAATTGCTTACATATCAGTATACATAATTCCTTAATAATGTGTCTGATTGCTTTATTATTTTATATTTGGACTCTAGCTTCTTTGTCTCAATGTAGTACAAAATTAGCCATTTTTCATTCTCCTATTTTTAATGAGAAAATAAATATTTATTTGCATCAAAACAAACACTAAACATCCTTTATCTGTTAAAAGATTAGAGAAAAAAAAGAGAGAGAGAAATTTCAAAATGATATGCTGACTTATTGTTTCATCATTAAAAACTTGATAAAAATTATGAGTGGGTAACTCATGCAAGAAATAAAGGTAAATGTTTTTGAAGTGATTTTTACCTGCTTGAAAAGAGACGTATGATATTGGGAGAATTAATTCCTTTCTGAAAATAAGAATTGTAAGATTTTTTGATAAAGCAGAATATGTGATTCTAGTAAAGATCAGTGTTCATTATCATACGTTACTTAATTTGCATAAAAATTTTTCAAACAAGGTACAGGTTATCTAATAAAGGTGGTTAAAAAGCTAAGTGGCAAAAAGAAAATGAGCCTAATTGTATATAAATATATTAAAAATATATTTCATAAGTATTAATAGTAGTATAAGTTTCTATTTCATAAGTATATTAAAAAAGAATTATACCATGTTTAATGTTTTTTAATGTGTGTGTAGAAGTATGTGCTCATGTTATTAACAGTATACTAATGACAATAAGAGAATTAACTTGGTGATTTAAAATGTTGTGATAGTAGGTATGTATTCATTTATCTGATAAAAAAATATTTTTATCTAATTTTATCTATTAATTTTTTTTTTAATCTGATAATGCAATTGGTAGTGAAAAATAATTTATCTGATTACTGATGATGCATTGTTAAATTTTTTTTTTTTTTTTCATTTGATAAGAAAGGCTTTAAACATAACAATATTCAAAGTTAGTTCTAATGTTGATGATCTGAATGACTTTGAATGATAGTTGCAAGAGCTTTTATATGAGTATTTTAAAAATATATTAAGAAATAAAACTATATGAATGTGAAATCTTGGTTTTTATTTTTTAGTGTATAATTAATTTATTGTATAACCTAATGTTTAGTCTGAAAAGTTTGCTTTATTATTTAACATTGATTGTGCAATTAGAAATTTACATTAATTATGTATTTTGCAGATTGTAAGTTCAACGTACATAAAAAATGTATGGACAGAGTTCCAATGGATTGTGCTGGTGAAGCTCCTAAAGAATGGGGTATGTTAGTCATGCTTTGTTTTATAAAATGTTTGTAATTGCACTGACATTTTATTTGTTGAAAAATAAGATGCTAGTTTTACTCTTTGTCTTTTTGTATCAATTCTCTATATATGGTTTATAAAAATATAGTATCAGATGAATCATAATGAAGTGTGGAAAAATTTATCACAGTTATTTGTGGAATTTAAACTAGTTAATGTGATATTGTAGTTATTGTGTTTCTTCATGTCAAGTGTATTCTATTGTTTGGGGGAAAAATATAGAACTAAAATGAGGTTTAAACATGTGCTTTTACCACGAAAACTGATGTGTAGAATTATATCTCGTTAATTTTCTAAAGGTTTCACTTTTAAATTTATGTATGCCCTCATACAAAATAATTTCCAATTAGTAAAATGTGCCCCAAACACTAATGAGGTGACTTATAAAATTTGAGAACTAACCTTAAAAAGTGTCAGAGATATGAAGATAAATATAACACTGACTTAAACCACTTTTCAGTGACTCTCGAAGGGGAAAAAATCACATCAAATATCACATTTCGGGGGTCATGCAGAAATTATGAAAGAAAATCTTTTTCCACTCTAGCGAAAAACATTTATATTCAGAATCATGTGTAGTCCTCGATCATCATTCTTTAAATATATCTCTGCTATGTTGTGTAATGAAAGGCTCAAATTTGGTATATCACCTCATTAGTGTATGGGCATATTTTACTAATTGGGAATGTTTTTGTACGGGGATCGTATACAAATTAAAAAGATGTAAATATTTAAAAATGAACAAGAGGAATTTTTCCTTAATGGAGCCTCTGAGCATTTTTTCAATTTACACCGCCAACTTATTTCTAATAGATTAAGAATTAAAGTCCGTTACCACCTTTTTAGGACACCCTGTATATATACACAGTAGATGCCACTTGATGTGATCACTTCAGGCAGATCTGATTTTGATAACTAACCGATTGATTGTAATAAACGAAAAGTATAAATTAATAAATGGCAGCTAGTAATGGTGATTGGAGGACAGTTTTAGCAGAAAATATTTTCTTCAACATCATGAAATTACATGCATGAAATAAAGTGAAATTGACCTACAAAAAATAGTTCATACATGACAATGAACAAAGAAATCATCTATTGTTGATTGCCTGGACTGCTTATGGAGCATGTCATTAATAAAACATTTGTACTGATAATATTTACAAAACCAATCAACCTCAACTTTTCTTTGCACTCCCAGTATCGAAATTTGAAGCGCATTCCTCATCTCAGCACTCGTTGCTGTCGAATTGGCATGCAGTCAGACTGCTTTGCAATATAATCCATTTCTCCCACTGCTATGCAATAGCGGTAAGGTGTTAAAGGAAGGCGGGGGTGGGGGTGTTAAAAAAGTATTTAGTTATATAATACAAGAATGGAATCGCCGGAAATTGATTATCAAAAATCAACCAATTGGCTTAAAATTTGATAACATTAAGCAATCACTTTTTCGTTAATTCAAATACGCCTGTTCAGGACCAGAGGTTATTGTTAATATCAAATGAATGATAACATTAAGCGGCATCTATTGTATATTGAAGTACTTTTGTAACTAGCATAATTTAAAGAATTTAACTTATTTGAAGACATTTAGCTAAATATCTAAGCTTTGTAAATTTACTTATCATTAGATATTTTTGTTTTAAATGCAAAAATCTGTAACTATTTTATATGTAACTCTAAGAAAATTGTAATAATTTTTCTGGTTAAATAAATAAATAAA
Source organism: Cheiracanthium punctorium (assembly GCA_038373885.1). Classification (NCBI taxonomy): domain Eukaryota; kingdom Metazoa; phylum Arthropoda; class Arachnida; order Araneae; family Cheiracanthiidae; genus Cheiracanthium; species Cheiracanthium punctorium. The sequence goes on from JAWZYV010009468.1 coordinate 133,488, forward strand.
TAAATAAAATTTGATTTAACAGCTATGGATGCTGGAAGAAATGGGGATGGTGAAAATTATGGTGAAAGAGAAAGCATTGAAGATGAATCTGATAATGAAAGCGAACATCCGGAAAAAACTGCAGAGACACCTGATAATCAGGATGAAGACTGTAAAATACCTGCTGAGTTAGTATTTTAAGTGAATTTTACTGTTTGCACTATTTTGTTTAATATTTTGCCTTGCATACTTAGAAAAATCTATGTCTAGTGAAATATTAAATTTTACTGTCCAAGATCCTAGTTTCATTCATAAAGCTTTACAGAAACTTGAATGTGTGTTCACATGTGTGTGATACTCTGATTATTTCTTTCCAGTACGTTAAAGCTAACTTATGTGTCTGTTCAAAATATTCATTTTCACATGACAATCTGTGTGGTAATATGAACATTAGGGATCCACCGGTTATTAATTTTGCCAGATATTGGATATTTGAAGCTCCTTTGACACCTGGATATGGATATCCGGCACTAGATATATTCTTTTAGTTATGGTGTATGTTTATTTTTTAATATAATTTCTTCTTAAAGTAATAAATTGCAAACATGTTTCACTCATCATTAAAGCAATTTAAATATATTGAAAGGTAATTTACAAAAATTATCTCTTTAAATATGTGTATATTAATAATGTTGCATAAAAAATGTTATTTAAATATGAACCTTTGACAGACCAGTGTTCCTAATTCGGAATATCAAATTAAAAATTTGTTAAAAAATGAAATTTTATCAATATTGGCTTGAAAAAATGAGAAGTTCATAGATGACTTGATTTTTTGAAATAGAAGTTGCATTTCTATCATTAGTGGGAAAACTGGACAAAAAATCATGAAAAATAGCCATTTTCATAAATTTTCAAAGCTGTCTTGATACACCCCTATCCCCTTCAAACTTAATTCATATCTTTACTTAAATTTAAAAATAAATGTTTTATTAACTTTTAATATTTCACTTATTTAAACTGCCCATCAGTACATATTCTGTTTTTGAAACCAATGTAAAAGTTTAGTCAGAAATGACCCATGCTTCCAATTGGGAACACAGTGAAAATTGTATACAATATTTTCCCGATTTAAATTACTAATATCCTTTAACTAACGCATTAGAAAACAAAATATGCAAAAAATACATTTAAAATATTTTTCTCAATCTCAATTCTGTATGTAAAAGGTTAAAATATTCTGTTATTTGTACAATACTGGCAGAAATAAAAAAGCATAACTAATTTTGTAGTATTTTTTACTAAAGTATACTTTAAAAAATTTAAGAATAATATATTTCTCTGTACAGCCATGGTTGAAGAGTAATTCCCCCAAACATTTGTTTAGTGCTCTTTTTTTTTTTTTTCATTTTATTTATTTAATACTGTTTTACTTTAAGCTACGTTTAGTTTAAGTTAAAATGGCTTGTGATTTTTAAGTAAACAGGAAATCACACTTTTAAATATTTCATAATGCAGTCATAGTATTTTTCCTTGTAGTTTTATTCAGGTATGAAACTAAATTTTTCAGATTACGCATTGAAATCCCTTCACTGAAAACTGACCTAGAATAGAGTTTCTAGAAATATCAGGGAATTTAGTAAAATATTATATATATTGTTTTCTGACATTCCCATTTTCCCCTCATAATTTTATTAATGATTATTACTTTTCTTTATAATATTAATTTAATTAAAATTAATGCCGGGCTGTCAACTGCTTCGCTTTTCATGAAGTTATGAAGGAAAAAAAGTTGTTTCGCTCCACATTTCCTGCCTTAGTTCTCTAAATAAGTACTTTTTAGTTTTAATATCTGCAGTAAACATTAATTCAAAGGAGAAAAATGTGTAAAATTCATTATCTTAGATTTTAAGAGGATTTTATATTATATCTAAAGTAAAATTAAACATATAATATGTAAAATGTGTTATAGTTGTATTAACATTTGATTATTTCTAAAATATAGTTAGACCATTGCTCAGGTTAAAATTGTACATAAACTTTGTTCACATAAACTTTTAGTTTATGTGAGCTGTTACTCCTTTTAGAGATTTTTAATCGCATCATAAAACTGTCCTACAAAAACTCAATGCTCCTCAAAATTGTTATCTTTATTTTCAAATTGTTCCTCTAAGGTTGACAATTCTTTGTTAATGCTGGGTGTTTGTCTAGGACAGTGGTTCCCAACCTTTTTTTAATCGCGACCCCTTTTAGATTTTTCAAAACTTTCGCGACCCCCCCATCCGTCATGTTTGACCAATAAAAAAAATTAATAATGAAAAAATATATCTTCAGATTTAAAATTGATATCTTTTTAATACGTACTGATTATTAATAGGATGATTGAGGTTGAATTTGACTGACAAATTTGGCTATTCTTGGCTGAATATTGGTCAAAGCCAACCGCATGTCATCTTAGACATCTAATTTATTACTGGCTTTTGTCTTAATCTGCAAACGGGTGAAAATCCAACCTCACACCCGTAAATGTATGCAAATGGCTGTTAACATTTGACATGAAAGCTTAGAAGTTATCGGATATGAGCAAAGCATAGCACACCAAAATTGAGTTACTGGTTTTTCTTGGTATAAATTACTTGCGGAGGAGTGATTTTGCAAATTCGAAAATTCACCCTGCACTTCATCAGGAAGATCGGCGACATCTGAAGATGCGTGAAATGGATTTCGCACGAGTGCAACCTCTTGTTCAACGAACTCTGGGAAATATCTTTGAATTTCAGATTCAAGGGGGCTATACTAATTACTTCCTTTAAATTAATTACAATTCCTATTTCCGATTCATCCGTCTTAATGCATGGGTTCTCAAGCATTAGTTAACACTCCCAGATTCACCGACGTCAGTTTTTGTAGCTTTGACAAAAGCCCAGACGAGAATGAGGATTTTTTCTCTCCAAAGAAAAAGGGAGAAATGGTGTCTCATGGCAAAGAAACGTGAAAATAGTTTACTATTAATTTTCTACAAAAGCGGTCTACAGCGACCTCCGAAAAAAGGTATGGCGACCCACTAGGGGGTCGCGACCCCCCGGTTGGGAACCACTGGTCTAGGAAGAATGTGTAAGTTTTAATTTCTGCTTCAAAATACATTGAATCTTAATTAATCAAGCTACTAGGTTATTAGAATTCTGCTTATTTTCTATTTTATTTGAAGGTTAACTCAAAGTAGTATAAATATCAGGGGATTTGCTAAAATTAGTATATAAAGTTTTAACATAGAAGTTTAAGAACAAAAATAAAAATGGGTCTGTTTAATTTTTTAACTTAAAAGGAGAGATAATTAATATAATGCCATATTATGTAAAAAACACTGAAAATACTGGTGTTAGATGATCAAATAAATAAAAACTTTGTCAAAAAAACACACATAAAATGTTACTTATAACAAGTTACGATCGTTTCAACCAAAAAAAAATCTTTCAATCTTCATCGGACAAAGCCCTTCGTCTCACTAAGCAGAGGGATCTGAAAAACTTTTTCTATTCCCTCTACTTAGTGAGACGAAAGGCTTCATCTGATGAAGACTGAAAGATTTTTTTTTTGGCCAAAACGACCATAACCTGCTATAAATAACATTTTATGTGTGCTTTTTTTCAAAGTTTTTATTTATTATAATGCCATATTTTTAATAAGCAACTTAATATCTTATTTTACCATCTGAAAATTAAGTTACTGAGTTCCAGTTTTCCATTAATATCAAAATAAAATTGCTTTTCTCATTGATTATTGATTTCGCTTTCCAAAGAAAATCACATTGGACTATTTTATACAATTTTTAACTGTGCGATATTAAGAATAAAATATTAACAAGTAATTTTTATTTAAAAAATTCAAACTTTGTGGACTGTTGAAAGAGCTTATGTAGTAGTGAGCCTTATATCTGGCAGAAAAAATGAATATCCTATGATTTTGATTCAGATATCCAATAATATTTCGGATATTGAAAAATCAGCTGGATATCAGGTATTTTCCCCGATATCCAGTGCATCTCTAATGCACATACCTTTTATCTTAAAAGCTATAATTATTATTTTTTACTTTTTTAATCAGATGTTTCTTTCAGAACTCTTATTAAAGGTATTGTCAATACAGTAGACTATTTGAGTTCATTTCGCTTGTCAAAAGATATATATATATATATATATATATATATATATATATATATATTTTTACTGCTTTTAATTCAGATTTTTCTAAAAGTTAATGAATATTTAAACCATTTTGTGAAAAATCATATTTTGTTTTTCTAAAGTTAATTTAAGTGTTGATTTTTTTTTCTTTCTGAAAATAAGGCAAATCAAATAAATGTACTTAAATAGTCAAACCTGCATTCATAAATAAATATGTGTTTACAAGAAAATAAATCTAATAATCTTAATTGAAAAAAAAAGTATACATTAATTGTTTTGTTATATTTTAAACAACTATCATCCAATTGATACATCAATTGGGATATTTTTATATATTTATTTTTTTATGCTTAAAAAATTTTTTTTTTTCTAGTGTTACATCAAGTAACAATATTCCTTTAATGAGAATTGTGCAAAGTATAAAACAGATGAGAAGAAAAGGCTCTAAAATACTCAAAGAAGGATGGATGACACATTTCACCAGCAAAGATAACATGGTATGTTTATACTCATGACCTGGCTATGAAAAAATAGGTTTTTTTTTTTTTTTTCATAAAGTAGTCAGCTTATTAAAGGTGCAATAAATCATCAAAGCAAAATGTAAAATAACATGTTACTTTTTGTTGTTTTTGTGAAAATTTTAAACCATACTTCATAAAAAAAGTTATTATTGAAAGGTGTTTTTTTTATGTTATCTTTATGTTATAGTTAAGGTAAATGAAGTTTTAGTGTGTTCCACCTGTTTTCCCTTTGAAAAACTGCTGTAATGTATTTTTTGTTGTATTTTTTCTTCACAGAAAAAGAGACATTTTTGGAGATTGGATACGAAATCTATTATTCTTTTCCAAAATGAAACCACCACAAAATATTACAAGGTGAGTAGTACATGCTAATACTATATTTCTGGCATTACCATATTAAAGTGTTAAGTATATATTATAAAATTTATGGGTGGGGGAACTTATTTTTCCTTCTCAACATTACATTGCACTAAACTCTTAATTCTTTATTTTGGCAGTTTGTTTAGTCTTTCTTTTAAATTTATAATTGATAGGTTTCCTATCTCTAGACAAGAATAGAGTCTGATGCTTCTCCAGTTAAGGAATTGATATACAAGAGAGAGATTTCCATGTAGAAAGTTAGCATAGCTGTGGGATTTTCAAGACTAGCAAAATGCAACACAAGTTAAAGTGTGTCAGGCTCCTTCCTGCCTCGCTTTCTTTTGTAAAAGCTTATTTGCCCTACTAATCATTTGATGGTACATTGCAGATCTAATCATACACATGCACACACACCTGTATGTGATTATCAGCATTTTTTACATTTTAAATTGTTTTGACTACAAACAAACACTAAAAATGTTTTAATGTAGTTAATTTAAATAAGAAAATAAAATCTGTAGCAAATTATGCTAATACTTTAATATACTTATAAATGATTAAAATATTAAGGTTTTTTTTTTTTTTTACTCCAGACAAAATAGAACAACCCTGATCCAAGAAACTTGCTTACAAGAGGAGATAGTTGTTTTGCATCCCATATTTCTAAAGCTGTATTTCAGTAATCAAGTATTATATACTTGCAGGAAATTCCTTTGTCAGAAATCCTGTCTGTAGAATCAACTAAACTGCAAGTGACAGAATCTGGACAGAGCTATTGTTTTGAACTAAAAACTGCCAATGTTGATTACTACATTGGCGAGGATCCTGACATGTCAAGGGGATGGGAAGTTGCCATACGCCAAGCTCTGATGCCAGTGACAGCTCCGAAAAAGATAACCCTCATAAAAGATTCTGGAGGTATAATTTTATTTGTATATATTTATTTAATTCAACATGTTAAATGTTAGTGAGTTTTTTGTAAATTAAGTTTTCTCATCGAAAAAATTGCTGACTCTGTCATTTCCCAAATATAAAACTCGTATGTATGATGCATTCATTAATTTCACTTTATTGTTATTTTTTTAGACATTTTATGTTAAGTTTCCTGTTTTATTCATGTGATTTTTATAGACAAATAAAAACATGTTATAGAGTATGAATGTGTTTGTTATTGGATAATGTGAGGGGGAAATGTCAAACTTTTGAGTAAAGATCTGATATATGATAAATTTTCACAGATTGAATTAAGTATAAAAATAAAAAGATAGTTAAGAATTTTCAGGATGATCTCTTCCGGGGCTAAATGTACTCTAAAATTTGTTCTTTGCATCAAATAATTAAAACTTTTTGTTGAAAATTGATTAATTAGAAGATATATATATTTTTAAATTTCTCATTGAACAACATTAGGGCTGGAGATTTCTTGTCAAATAGTGGTGAAATTGTTTAGCTGGGTTCAGTTTTTAGAACCTATTTTTGGTTTCAAGTTTGGCAGTATTTTGTCGTCAACTTTGGCATCATGCATTGTGGAAATATGAAACAGTATATCATGGAACAAAGTACTGGGCTGTTAGGTTTCCTTCAGCATTTTAAAATAGATTTTATAATATCTGTATTCAATTTTCAAGCACTGAAAGGTTTCCTTTTCATCCGAACTTGAGTGCAGCACTCTTGAATTACACGACTAGTAAACTTTATCTCTCAAAAGCTGGCATTCTCAAAATGTAGTGTTCTCTTTGGCTAAAATGTGATGTGCATCACTCACGTACACGCATGAGAAGTTTTATGATTTAGAAAAATCATTATGATGAATTTCCTTTCTCCTTGATGTCTGACCAGTATAGTATATTAAAATTCACCTGTATCTACTTCAATAAGTTTAGTATAAATTGTTATTAATAATTTCTTTTAGTGACTTTTTATATTTGATTTTTTAGCTTCCCAATCAGAAGAAAGTAGTAAAATTGAAAATGTCGATCAAAATGTTGTAAGTTTTATCTCTTTCTTTATTTTATCTAAGGTTCATTTAAAAAAAACAGACTTAAATTTTCTTTAAATAAACTTTTTAAAGACTAATTCCAGGTTAATTTATTTTATTTATTTTTTTAAGGACATTAGTTTGCAGTATCAAATTTTTCCTGAAGAAGTCTTAGGTTCTGGACAATTTGGTGTTGTTTATGGAGGTAAAGTAGCCTTTGATTTTTTAAAAACCTTTCTTGTTTTCTTTTTTAATATTAGCTGAATTTCTGTTGAAGTAAAGATTGGTTCAGAAGCTTAACACAGGGACATAGCCAGGAAGGGGCATATAAAGATATCTCTCTTCCATCCCCTTCCCTATAATCTGGTTCTCATGGTCCTTGCACATATAAAATGAAGTCGTGAATCAGTGCTACATGTGCACGGGAAAGGGGGATTAAATGGCTACTAAAATTAATCTCTCAGAAATGGCATGAAAACATAGCTTAAAATATTAAAGTTACTCTCTGTATAAGAAAGGAATGTATTGCTCGTAACAGCCCAATGTTTTGAAGAAATGCAAACAAATTCAGTTATTATTTTTTTTTTTAGAAATTAATTCTGAAAGAGATTGGAATTTAATTTCACCAGCTATGTTACAATTTCTTTTAAATGTATTACATATATATTGCATTATGTCTTCATGTACTGTGATTTCTGGAATTTTAAGTTTCTGTCCTTAAATAATGCTAGTTGTAAATAATTGTAGCTGATTAGTGCGGAAGTCTGATTTTTTTTTTTTTTTTTTTTTTTTTTTTTTTTTTAATATGCAGATTGAATTAAACCATTAAAACCCATTGGAAGGATTTCCTGCTAGTAACATGTTCATTTTTTTTTCTTTTATTCCATTCATTTTCTTTTTATATTAAAATCTGTAAATAAAAAAATATAAGAGTCTGGGCTTTAAGGGTTTAATAAGTAGCAGCAAGTATAAAATTAATAGTAAGTTGAATTTCTGTATTCAGATTCTAAAATATTAATGTTTTATTCTAAAAACTTAAACACTGTGTATAAGATTTGAGAAATAAACAGGTATGGATATTTTTTTGGATTTATATAGATTTTTTTTTTTTCCTGTATGCAAATATTTATTTTGCATGAATATCCAATCCATCCCTGTTTAAACCTAATATTTAATATCACAACTTATTGTTAATGTATGTAAAAATATTTATTTTGTGAGACAAATGTATGTATTTTCCTTTTTATAATTAATTTTTCTGTTTCTCCCCTCCATTTTTTTTAACAATAGAGGTTTTTTTCCCTACTTTTATTTTATCATTGGAGCTTCTAAAAAATTTTTATTTAAAGCAAAATTATGCTTTGTGTTGACTGGTGAAAATTTCACACCATTACATTACATGTATATATATATTTATTTAAAATAATATTAAAAATTTTTTGCAGGAGTTCATCGAACAAGTGGCCGATCTGTTGCAATAAAAGTAATTGAAAAAGTTAGATTTCCCACAAAACAAGAAGCACAATTAAAAAACGAAGTGTCTATATTACAAAACATTCATCATCCTGGTGTTGTGAATTTAGAAAAAATGTTTGAAACACCTGAAAGAGTAAGTTTTTAAAATGTAACTTATACATAGAGTTTCTGGCTGCTTTTTTAGTTAGACGTGTTTCTAAAATTTTAATTTGGGATTCTGAATTAAACTGTAATATAAATATACACAATGCAATATTTTTATGATGAAAAATCTAATGAGGATCCTGTTTTTAAAATTTTACTTTTTTCTAATTACTTTACAATTTTCAGCTGATCATTATACTTGTTAAAATATGTTATGGATAAGCCCAAAGCAAAATGTTGTCCCATTCAGAAGTTTTGGAACCAACAAACAATCTTGTGTATCCATACCTATATAACCAATTTCCGTAACTGTGTAGTTACTGTTTCTTGCACTTATGTATGATGTTTAAATTAAATAAATCTATAATCACACACACAAACAAAAAAAAAAATCAGTGTCGTGCAGTTTGATAAATACTATAGTCTTTTGGAATTAGTGAATTTTTAGTTATTTTAAAACTAGTGTTTAAAAACAAATATAAAATTAGGTCTTAAATATTTTGGTAAATCTCTTTTTTTTGTCAAGTATGTCCTATAAAACTTTATTTATTGTTATAATATTTAAATAAATTAGTGGTACAAAAAAAATTATTCATATTGATTTGAAGGGGGGGGGGGAATGTGTAATTTTAGTGATTAAGAAATGACAAGTGACTTTTATTTTCAGATTTTTGTTGTGATGGAAAAACTGAAAGGTGACATGCTAGAAATGATTCTTTCCAGTGAAAAAAGGCGCCTATCTGAAAGAATTACAAAATTTTTAGTATTTCAGGTGTGTTTTGCTTTTTCTTATTTAGTAGATACCAAATTAAATATAGTTATTACATTTTGCTCAGTTTTTGACTTTATTATGCTTATACTTGCATATTTGAGTAAAGTATTTTTATTGAAAAAGGGATACAATATAAGAATTATGTATGACTTGTTAAATTTGTTAATTTTTGCTTTTATAGATATTATCAGCTTTGCGTCATCTTCATTTCAAGAATATTGTTCATTGCGACTTGAAACCAGAAAATGTTTTGTTGTCCTCTGATTCAGACTTTCCTCAGGTATCTTTGCTATGTTCTTTTCGTAAATATACATGAAATAAGTATTTAATACTGTGTTGCAGTTATTATTTTTCCTTGTATAAAGTAAAAGGAATTATAGTGATCTCAAATTTTAGTATTCAGATTTTGACCCCCCCCCCCCAAAAAAAAAAAAAAAAAATCTATTTTGACCATCTCTTAAATTACTTTGAGTTTTTAAAATGTTTAATGTATGCATGCATGTATGTATGTATGCATGCACAATCTATTTTGAAGCGCCGTGAGTTCATGTTGATTAATTTTTTTGTGGCAAATACGTGTGTATGTATATAACTTGCATAACTCAAAAACTATTGGTCATAAAATGTTGAAATTTTATAGTTAGGACTGTTGTAAAATTAATTGAGCACCTCCATTTTTGATTGCAATTGATCAAGCAGTTTATTTAAAGGGTCACCAAAAAAGACCTCCAATACATTAAAGTCTAAGGGCAGCCTCAATACATTATGGTCACACAAGTGTGTAGACAGTCATTATCAGGGTTTAAGCTGAGCTCAAAAATTTTATGGCAAAAAAGCTAAAATAAGAAAAAAAGCTTAGCAAAATGCTAAAAGGATAATTCGATTTTTCTCTCCGGGAGATAGTGTCTGATCTCCTTTCCCTCTATTGTTTTTGCAGAGGTCTTGAAAATTATAGACATTCAGGCTATGTATTTGAATTCATTGTTGAAAATCAAATAATATACACAACCGTTCTAGAACCATTCCACAACAGGAAGTTTTTACTTTTATCCCTGTTTTTCTTCTATATTTCAGTTCCAAATATTCTCTGAATGCTTTCGCAAGTGAAGACCCATTAATTTCATTTTAGCATTTTTACAAGTCTTTTTACATTATGCAAAAAAATGTGACCGTATCTTAAACCTTGGTCGTTATTTAAGTCATGCTTAAAATAGTGCCAGTTTGGCAAGTTTTGACAAAATTTTGCCTAATTTTGGGCCAAAATAAGTTTAAAAAACCGAACCCAGCTTGGCGATAGCTCTTATGTTTGAGGAGAAGTCTCAAAACCTTAATACTATTGCAGTTTTTTAACTCAAATAAAATAAGTTTGAGTGAACTAAATCAAAAGTTTATTTACATGGTCACCCAAAAGACTATATTCTTTAAGGTTTGTGGACAGCTTGAGTACATTAGTCTATGGGCAGTCAGTTTGGGCCATCCCCGAAATCTCCTCAACTGTTATCATGTTTAGAGAGTTTGCACAAAATATTGCCAGATTTGTCACCAAAAATTTTTTAAAACCACCCAACTTGGGAATATCTCTCATTTGGAGAGAAATTGCCTAGCTCATTATTACTGAATTATCATATGCTAATTTCAGATTAAATAAATTTGAATGAAGTGCATAAAAATTTATGTAATTTTATAGGTCTATCAATTTTTGGTGGTGACAGTTCCACATCAGATTTTTTTTAACCCTTTGAATCAGAGCCTTTTCACATCGATATATGGGAAGAAAATTGGATATACTGCCCAGTGCTGGAAAAGTGCTGTCTGAGCAGTTACACAGACAGCTCTGTCATAAAAGTTCTTTAGCTCTGCGTCACACAATTGGTGATTTGATAAACTGCCATGTTGCTGGTAATTGAATCGAGCTAATAGGCAATGGGTGTACTTTTAGCATTGGGACCATTTGGGCTGTCTATCTAGTTGTTCTATATTGATGCATTTTCAGCAGATTTTGCAGTTTTCAGCAGATGTTGGTACTGATAAAAATAGTTCTAACATCAATTTTACTAATAATTGACAATTTTTACAATCAAATTTATTCTTCATAAATCAAAACTTAGAAAATGTACTCTTACTTGAGTGTCTTTGCGTCCTCACAGAAAGATCACTGCATGTTAAAGGGTTAAAGGAAGGGGGGAGGGGGCTGGATCCTAAAATGCTGTTCTACTCTAACTAGGTGAAATTTTACTGGGGCACAGTAATTTAACAATCACTTTAGGATAATATGTATATGCGTGTGTGTGTGTGTGTGTGTATGAAATACTCTCAGTCAGTCAGGCACTCGGTTTGACCCCTGAGCTGAGCTCGCTCTCAATTTTGTTGAGTCTTGGCTGACGTGGTGCACTGAAATATGACTGGCAGTCGCTCATTGGTGTTATAATCTGGCCGAAGATTCACAGAAGTCTGTGGGGCACGGGTGCAGCCCCAATCCTCGTGGCTGTTGAGGTATTAAAGAAATACTCCAGGTTTAGAACATTTTTATTTTAACAGCTTTTCACACAGATTTATGTGACTACAGAGTTCACAAAAAATCCTGTGCTGTTATTGGTGTTTACATTTTTATACTGAAGGTCACATGACTTATAGGCTAATTGCATGGCTCAAAGAAGGTGCATTTATTGGCTATTCAAACACCCATGTTTCATAGTCCCTCGAAATTCTTGATAACTATGAGACGGAAGAAAGAGAGAAGGTATATCAAATGCCTTTTCCTTTATGAACTAATATTGTTTTCTATAAAATGTTTCAAAATGTAGTGTTTTGCTGCAGGAACTCATTTGAAAATATTTAAATTAATTATTTTAGGTTAAACTCTGTGATTTTGGATTTGCTAGAATAATAGGAGAAAAATCTTTTAGAAGGTCAGTTGTTGGTACTCCTGCATATTTAGGTAAGCATTTCCTCCCTCCCACATTCTAATAATATTTTTAGCTCTGATGTTTATTGATATGTTAAAATTTAAATACTTTTTCTGATGAGCACTACTTTTGGTACATTTATAAACTTGTTGACACACAGATACAACACATTGTGGTAATTACCACTTTAAGGTCTCTTTATTTCCATGACTCAAAAATAATCAGCCTCATGTCATGTCGTAATCCTTGAATGAAATTTGTGTATTTTAATATTGTGTTTGAAAATGTGCCTAATTGGTGTGAAAATAATTGTAGTGTTTATAATGGAAAAGTGCCAAATTTTGTAAATACTTGAAATAGCTATAACAAAATAACCTAGAAGAACCCATTAGGCAGTAGTTAGTGGCCAGCACGGTGGTTTCTGTATTATTTATACCGGTTATGCAAGTGACCATATGCATACAATTCAAATGGTTCTAGGATATGAATGTATTTAAAATTCAAACTAGAGGAAAATCTTTCTGAAAAATATTGTGTCAATATTAGTTGTTTCTATATGGCAGTGATTCTCAACTCGGCTTAACCCATGTAGACCACTTTTCCACTTCCCATTTACTCACAGACCACTCAAAAGAATTCTTTCAGGAAGGGGGGGATGGGAAGAAATTTTTAAAGTACAAAAATTTCTGCACAAAATGTAATATAATATGAAAAGTTCAAAAAAGAGCAAAAAATTTTATTTCCACTCATTCAATGATGCTGATAATAGTTAATCAACCCATTTTAATATAATTTTAGTCAAAGACAAAAGCTTGGCTGTGTTGCTACAATATTTTATCGAATGGTATTTAATATTGTGCCCTCTCGTATGTTCCCCATTTCGCAAGGATTTTGAAACATGTTTTTTTTTTTTTTTTTTTTTTTTTTTTACCCTCCGCTAAAGAGGGTAATAGTTTTGGGCAGACGAAAAAAGTCGTGGATGATAATTGATAGTAAATAAAATCTTACAGATCTCACGGAAATTTGAAACACACCAAGATCCGACACATGATTGGAATAATGGATACTTGAAAAATTTCAAAGTAACGTCAGATGAAACAAAAGGGGAAACTGTAAGATTTTGTCAGAGCGTCTGCGACTGGCTGTCAAGTTCCCGAGGTTCCGATTTCATTTTTCAGAACTTGGATTTGTTTCCAGAGTCGCGTTCAAACTTTTGTCCCTCCTCGGAGCAAGTGGTGGTGTTCTGTCGTGGCATTTCTAAAATTTTCATTTTTGCGGGATCAGTGTGAAATAGCTCGTAGGCTTGGTATTTCACGCTCTACTGTTCAGTATTACATCGTTAAATATCAGAAGAATATACCCGGGACTGTTGTTCAAGGCCGCGCTGGCCGTCCTCGCCAGTTGTCTGATCCGGAAGAAAGTCATCGTGAAACTAACCGTCTATTTATGCAAAGAAAAAGGGAAGATCCAGATTTTCGTGCTCAAGAAGCGGAATCCAAATCCAGAAGACAAGACAGAAAACGTTTACGACTCTGTCTAGATATACCATCGAAAAGACCAAGAACAGATACTGATCTAAATGTAAGGTGTGAAGAACTAAAATTTCGTAAATTAGCTGAGAAATTTTTCGAAGCTGTTGCTGATGGTCCAATCCACCAATGCTATTGTTGTGATCGACTGTGGTTCAAAAAGTCAATAAGAACCCATTCCAAAACAACTTTACTGTCCAAAGGAGCGACAACGGACTTTATAAAACTAGTCTTTTACAAAGATATCGATGATATTGGCAAATTTTGCAAAACATGTTACGATTGTTTGATTAAATTGACAATACCAGAATTAGCTATAAGCAATGGCTTCGAATTCCCCGAAATACTGGATTGTTTTAAATACTTGACACCACTGGAAGAACGGTTGGTTTCTCCCCGTTTGATTTACATGCAAATACATCCTGTACATGGCTGCCAATACAAATTAAAAGGTTCTGTCAAAAAACCTCTTTAGCGGAGGGGAAACTAATTTCAGCTGAAGGCTGAATATTATAATTAAATTTAGAGGTAGTCAAAATTGGTTTTTTTTTTTTTTAGTTCTCTAAAAAAGACCATTAAGAATTACGTTTTTGCTTTTTTTAATTCACGAAATTGTGAAAACACAACTACTTTTTAAACACTCACTTCATGAACCACCAGTGGTCCATACTCCACCAGTTGGGAACCACTGCTATATGGGATTCTTGTGTACTTCTTCGCTTCTTAAATTATTATTGATACTTGTTTTATAAATTTGACCATCTGTGTATGGTTTTTTGTCTAGGGTTCAAGTAACAAAAAGTTTGTTTAGTATGATCTCCAGTCTCAGTACTTATAGTAAAGACATCATTTGGTCATTCAATTAATAGTATTTGATACCCTCTCTCAAATATAAATAAATAAATAGAATAAAAAGGTAAATACATTTTATGGGGAAAATGCTACTTGAAGTATAGTCACTCGTAAGATAGGTGCATATTAAAGATGAGTTCTGAGATAAGCCTGAGCCCATCCGAACCTGAGCAATATTATTTTAGTCAGAGCCCGAGCCTGAAATTTCAGCTAATAGATGAATAAAAACCAATCGATAGAATATCATAAATTTTGCCATTTGTGCAAACTAAAGACAAACATAATAGCGAACTCTTAATGCACTTTCTAATTCTTTATATTCAAGTTATCAAATAATAATAATTAGTTTATTTCTCGCATGAAACATGTTTTAAAATCTGTTTACAAGGAGTATGTTCAATAAAGGAAAAATTTCTCATGAGCCTGAGCTCAAACACAATTGTAAATTTCGGAGCTCAGTTCAGGCTCTGGCTGAGCCCGTCTCATCGCTAGTGTATATTCTTTTGAAGGCTATACTTATTAAATGGTCAAAATCCATTACAAAATAAAATAAAATGTGATATAACAAGTCATCTTCTGGTGTATCAAAGTATCTGTTAAACTTGAGTTTGCATTTCTCTTGTACTTCCTATTGTAGTTCATTGATGATCCTATGCTCATTAATAAATGCCACCAATATCTGATGTGTTAATGAAAAATTCTTTCAACTAGAGATATTTCAAAATGAAGTGTGAATGTGAAAATGCTTTATTAACTTATATATATTACATATTTGCACATTTGCTGCAACATCATAATAATTGAAAAATCACAGTTTTTCAGAAAATGCATTTGAAGTTCAATGAAGTAAAGAAACGTATACTCACAGAAACAATACTGCTGTCATTTGTCAGGTCAGTTTTAATAGCTCAGATGTGATACTCTACTTGTTAAAAGTTCACATCATTGCAGTCCCTATGGTATTAATTAAAAAATCGCAATTTTTGAGTTATGACGTTGTTGCAGCAAATGAGTGATATATATATTAACTTATATTATTGCTTATAGATATAAGCATGTGTCATATATAAAAGGTAATATTATTTCTTCAAAGTACTTATTTTTATCGCTCATTTGGCTACTTGAAAATATTCAGATATTTTAAATTAGTAAATCAAGGTTTTCTTCATTTAAAGTAAATCTCTTGCTCAACTTTAAATAAAAAATTATGTTTGTATTAATGGCTATTTCCTTTTATTTCTATCTATATTAATCATGGATCAAAATACAAGGATACACATGGTAATAGTAAAAATATGGTCTCAATCCAGAGAGTATTTTTCTGTTGGATTTTTATAATATATGAATAAAAAGGCCATCTTTTGCCAGTAAAATTAATACTTTTTGAATTAGAAAAAACTGTGCTCCAAACATTTTGTCTTTGTCCACTTAAAGTAAATAATTAATTTCATATTCTGATTTTAACATCTGTTATTATAGTAACTGAATCTATTGTAGCCACTTAAATTGTTAAATTCAACAATCTATTGAAAATTGAAGTCAGTTCTAGAGTTCTTAGGTTTAGAAAATAAAAATATTTAAATATCAAACAAATGAAGTTTACAGGCACTTTAAAAATACTTAATTAAACTTTTAAAAGGCTTATAATACTGTTCTTGTTATATTGCATTTAACCCTAGATGATATGTATATGTATTCTTAAATATTAATCTATGTTATTAATATAACATTCAAAATATAAAATGTGACAACCCAAAAGGTTTGTTAGCAGTTTTGTAAAGTGCTTATAAAATAATTAATTATGATATGTCTTTCTAATTTGGAAGGAATACTATAAAATCCCTAATAACATCTTTTATAAATATTTATTTATTCTAGTACTTTTACTGATCTTCTCTTTTATTTCTTCGAACTTCAAATCTAAATTAAAATTATTTAATGTGCAGCTCCAGAAGTTTTAAGAAATAAAGGTTACAACCGATCGTTAGATATGTGGTCTGTTGGAGTCATCATTTATGTAAGGTAAGTTTAAAATTTATTTATCCCATTTACTGGGAAGGTATTTTATTTATTTTTAAGCGATTGGTAGCTCACATAAAACCCTTCTTGATCTTTTCCTTAAATATATAGTCATAAAATGCATCTTGCATACTAAAATAAGTTTTAGTTATATATTTGAGCAATCATCATTCAAATACTTTTTTTTGAAATTTGTAGAACCCTAAGCTCTTAATTTTTCTTTTCTTGTGATGTTTATGCTTATATTAAAACTTGTGATTAATTTTTCTTTCATAAATATATAAAGACAGAAAAATCACAAGATTTTAATGTAAACATCACAAGATAAAAATTCATAGATATGTACAGTGAAGCTTGTATGAGCGACCACCTTTATTAAGCGACGCCCAGATGATTTAAGGAATTTCTAATATATGATATTTATGTGTGTGAGGGAGAAAGAGAGAGCTGGGACATCGTACAGCGCACAGTACCAATTCAGTTGCAAATCTTGTAATTTAGAAAAAAAACTTGTGATTTTACTGTTAGAGCAACGCATTGATGTGATTGAATCACATGAAAAAGTAAACTTGGAGAGGAAGCTGGCATTTACTATTGGTTGTGGGAAAACCCAAACCCAAAATTTTAATGCAGATCACTTTTACTATGGCAAATTCAGAATGCATGAAGAATATCTGGATAAATGCTGTTTTTTCATATGTACAAAATAATGTAGAGAGAGTAGTACACTTGGAGAATGAAAAAAGAATGAAACACTCGAAATTTTCTAAATATTTTATTAAATTTATGCTTGTATAATTAATTATGTATTAGTATGCAGTTTCATAAATAACAAATAAGCAGTATTTTTTAGGGTTTTTTTAGCTATCAAATGTTATACTTCTTTAAGCAACCACATCTCTTAACAGCCAATTTTTTTGCAGAATGGAGGTGGTCACTCTCAAGAAGCTTCATTGTATATGTATGTGTGTGTGTGTGTGTGTGTATATATATATATATATATATATATATATAGGATGTAATACTTACAATAATATAGCTAGTAAATCATTACTAAAAATACTAACTTCCTTACATAATTTATATATTAAGGCTAATTGCAATTCCATATCAATTAGTAATAGTTATAAGCTAAAAAAACAAAATTAAAGATTTACATTCTATATCTTCCATATCTACTTATGACTTTAAAGATCTATTTAACCCTCTGAGCGTCTTGGGAATGGGCAAATAATGTAAAGTTGTTTTCACTGCAAAATTTACATGCAGCTTTAAAATTATTTAAAAAATAAAATTTTGATAGGAAGATTTGTAATTATTAAAAAGTTAATTCCTAAAATACCCATAAGCTTTAATACCGAAATATATTTTATGATGCCTTGGTGTTATGAATAATTTAAATTATAGATGCATTGCAGTGAAAACTGGAATGAAGTGAACGGGATTTTACGTCTCAGCCGCTTGGAGGGTTAATAACATACTTTTAGATGATCTCTACAATACTATACTAGATCTTTTTAACAATAGCATAAATAGTCTAAATCTACCATCGCAATATTCTATTACTTATATCAAAAATCTACTTAGGTTTATATTATACAATAACTATATTCTGCACAATAATAAACTATACAAACAGGTCTTAGGTTTACCACTAGGTGGATCTACTTCAAGTTATTTAGCTGATCTCTATCTATTTAATTTTGAGAAACACTATGATAACTCCTCACTTATAATATATAGGTACATAGACGGTATTATTGTTATAGCTACAGATAACTATGTACACACAGATAAATTGCCTATTTCCTATCCTGATAATTAAGAATTAATTAAAAATCCTCTAACTAATAACTGTACTAATTTTCTAAATTTACAACTAATAATAAATAAGGACAAGAAACTCAATTTTAACATATATAATCAAAGAGATGAATTTCCTTTCAATGTAATTAGTTTCACAGATTTTACCTCATGTATGCATATATCTGTATTTAGAAATATCATAGCTAATCATCTATATAGAGTACTGTCTCTTTGTACAAGTAATTATAAGTCTGAAAATATATCTTCACTGTATCATATTGCTTTAAGATACTATTACCCTAAAAAATTTTTAAATTCGATTCTATTTCCTAGTTGCAATTAGCATTAATATAAACATGTGTCCTTTCTGGGAATTCTTGATTGGAGAGGTTGGGGTTTGGTAGCTGGCTTACTTATAAAAATTATTTTTAAAAAAACAATAAAATTCTGGCTTTTTAGTACATGTTTTATTGAGGGGAAAAAAATAAATAAATAAAAAATCTACAAATGAACTAATGATCACAGGTATCATCTAAATATAAAAGCTCTTCTTTTAATTAGTATAATCTCAGAAATATCTCTAGGCATATAATAGACAGCTATTTAAGCAGTTAGATTCAGGGGCGTAGCCAGAAATTTTTCATGAGGGGGGGGGTTACCACTACTGCAACTCACATATATGCATACATGTGTGTGATAAGGTAGTGAAGAATGTACATTTTGTAAGGCAAAAAATTCCTCATGGGGGGGGGGGGTTATGACCCCCCTAGGCTACGCCCTTGGTTAGATGTAATTCTTTAAAAATATCAATAATTATCATAATGATAATTTTTAATTAATCATTTTATTTATTTATTATTTATTTTATTTTTTTTTAACTTAATTTACTGTATTTTCTTTTTCTTTTTATTATTATTTATTTTTTTTAAAACTAACTCTTACTTTTTACTTATTGTTCAACTTTTCTCCAATTTTTTCTGGCAACGTATAATTTTCCAGCTTCAATTGGCAACAGCTCCATGGTTGCGCCATGTTTTCAGGCTTAATTTTCTCAGGCTTAATAATTACTTTTCTCTTCATAATTACATTTTTTCTGGGTATGTCTTTACTATTACTTTTTACTTCATAACAGGATAGCCTCTTGCTAGTTACACATTTAGCTTTCTTTGTGCTAAGTAATTGCATTGAAATCCTGTTATTTCTTTTTTTATCTTGGTAGCAAGTATTCGGTTCGTGGGGCCTGAATATTTTAGCCGATGCTTGCTACCTATTGTTTTACTCCATCCAATTCCGTCTTCTTTTTCTGATTTACCAATGTTTGGACTTTAATATGCTGCTTTTGTCTGCTTATTCCTATCTTTACTTAAGAATTTGAGTTCATTATTTTGCTCAATAATCATTCCATGGATATTTACAATTTTATATTTACCAAGTGGATGCTACGTTGATTCGTAAGTTATGCTTTTTACTATATATATATATATATATATGTAAAGAATGGGCCTTACGCCATTCCTTGTTGGAATAATTGACTCAAATCAATTGGGGTTCTAGGTTAAATAGTTTATTTTAAAGTTCAGACAGAGGGCAGGAGTCGGGCCGGCAACCTTATTCGTTCCGTGGCTATCTTCTTACATCGCAGTCTAAAGGCTCGAAGCTAAGCTTTACGTTCCAAACTCCTAAAAAGCTAAGCGCGAAGTTAAGACAAAGCTCTTGAAATTTCCGCGCTCTTGCTTAAATACTCCTTAGTAACTACACCTGCTGGCAGGGTGCAGCACGATCACAAAGGCGTTTACTCTCAAATGTAATTAGTTAACTAGATTGTCAATCAAGAAATGAGAAACACCTGCTTACCCAGGAGTTCTAAAAGCACGTAGTAATGAAAACCACAGAAAACCGAGAATACTGCTGAATAAACAATTTTCTCCTTATGGAACTATGGAGCGTAATATTTGTATGGCCAAGAAACAAACTTTACAGTAAGAGTAAAAGATTAAAGAAGGATTTTTCAAATAACATTAAATTAAATTAGGTTAAATTAGCAAAGTTTTTTTTATTATTACATATCCCCCCCCTCCAAGCGGAGGGCAACCGGCTTGCCTGCAAGTCGGTGGCACTCAACCCGAACGGAGCAAGATAGAAATTTTGAACATGTAGACTTGAGATCACCAGCCTTCTCCGCATACACAATTTCTCAAAATACAGTTATGACATGAAAAAATATTAAATACAAAATAATATTTATAATAGCACTAGTAGTTGTAAATTTTGGTATATTAACGTGCAAGGGAGAGAATAAGGGTAACGATAAGGGATAACAATAAGGGTCAAATAAGGTAACAATAAGGGTAGCAATAGGGGTAACAATAAGGGATCCCTTATATAAACAATCATTAGTTCCGTTGATCCATCTAATAATATTTTTGGTTCCAGTTCCAAAGCTCTTCCTACCTGTAATTTTTTGTGGTAATATCCGGAAACATTTTCTCCTATTCTGAAAACAATATTTGAAAAATCACTGAGGGAAGGTTCTCCAGGGGTAGTAAATTGCTCATGGAATAATTGCACTAACTCCTCCCAATGTAAGACATTTAAACTATTATTAAGAAATAAAGTAATCGCCTTTCCCTTAATGAACTTGTGTATATTTCTTATTTTCCATACATTATCCAAGTTTTCATCATTGCAATAACCCTCAAAATAAACAACCCAATTCTTCCATTCCATTCCTGACTCGGGGGCAAAAGGAATTATTTCTAAAGTTCTGTCATAATTTTGTGTTTCTCTCTTTTGGGGTATTATGGATGACAGTTCTTTTGACTTTTTTAGCTGCTGAGAATTCCCATTACTGTTTACTAATTCTGACGAAGGGACTAAACGACTTTCGGTTTTTGCAGATTCCTTATTACTATCATTTTTTTCCGAGGTTTGGGTTTTGTCACCGTCAGCTATATTGTCAGCATCCTCTATATCACTGTTTATCGTAAAGGTTTCACTGTAAGTCTCCAAATCCCTGAAGGTGGATAGGAGCTTACGTGCTGTCTCCTCTTCTGAATCCGAAGGTTCTAATTGAAAAAAATTAGCAATTCTAAGTAATTTAATTTTATCAAAATTATCAATAACATATTTTAACTTTCGTTCAAATTCTGCATCCCCAATTTCAAATTGGAATCCCTCAAATTCCCTTAAATTAGATCGATTTCTCTTCTGCTTATCTGTTTCAAAAATAAAAGAATGTACTAATTTAATTGTGTCTGACTTAGCTGATTGAATGGCTAACTTAATTTGGGGAATGTCTACCAACTTCATCTTGACTTTATTACAATAAAAATTTAAAGTTATAGAACTTAAAAATTATCATCACTTTTTATATAACATACAATTGAATGGCATTTTTATATTAACTTTCAAACTTATAAATAGTATCATAATACATGACTATCATAACCCGTTTTTATATTTATTTTTTCAACATAGATATTAAATAACTAACACATCACTATCATTAATAGAGAGAGAAACACCTTACCTTGCATCTTCACAAAATAAATTAAAAAAAAAACACACTAATATTTCTTCTACAAATTAACAATCTTCTTTTATCTTGAGTTCCACACAAAAAAAAAGTGTAATTTTTCAATTGTGAATGGTGTCCCGTCAAAATTTAAGTTCGCCGTCGGTCAATGTCCGGAACATCGGCTTCCACCGGGCGAGATCGTTCATCCTTGCCGGACGCACTGTTCTGGGATACGGGGACGTACATCGTGTTTCAATGATGACAGCGAGCGACGTCGGTAACTGCACGGGAAGGCATCGGCGGCACATCCGACCATGAAGAGAGGATCAAACGGCTGTTGGGAGGCACCGGAGGGTTGTCGTCCGCGCTGAATCACTGGTTCCTCACGTCCGCTCCTCGGAGAATACGGAAGAAAGGCTGTTGCTCTGCTCGTGCTCTGTCGTCTGCCTGGGAAGCATGCGGCGAAAAGAAAGTTGGGTCCTTTCCGCAGCCAGTCCGACTCTGCCAGACGAGATGTCGGCGTCTGTCCGTGTAAGCGAACTCCTCGCGATTTCTCCTCCACGCAGAAACTGTCCTGCCGGCTTCTGTAAAAAATGGGCCTTACGCCATTCCTTGTTGGAATAATTGACTCAAATCCATTGGGGTTCTAGGTTAAATAGTTTATTTCAAAGTTCAGACAGAGGGCAGGAGTCGGGCCGGCAACCTTATTCGTTCCGTGGCTATCTTCTTACATCGCAGTCTAAAGGCTCGAAGCTAAGCTTTACGTTCCAAACTCCTAAAAAGCTAAGCGCAAAGTTAAGACAAAGCTCTCGAAATTTCCGCGCTCTTGCTTAAATACTCCTTAGTAACTACACCTGCTGGCAGGGTGCAGCACGATCACAAAGGCGTTTACTCTCAAATGTAATTAGTTAACTAGATTGTCAATCAAGAAATGAGAAACACCTGCTTACCCAGGAGTTCTAAAAGCACGTAGTAATGAAAACCACAGAAAACCGAGAATACTGCTGAATAAACAATTTTCTCCTTATGGAACTCAAAAACTTCGAGCGTAATATTTGTATGGCCAAGAAACAAACTTTACAGTAAGAGTAAAAGATTAAAGAAGGATTTTTCAAATAACATTAAATTAAATTAGGTTAAATTAGCAAAGTTTTTTTTATTATTACATATCCCCCCCCTCCAAGCGGAGGGCAACCGGCTTGCCTGCAAGTCGGTGGCACTCAACCCGAACGGAGCAAGATAGAAATTTTGAACATGTAGACTTGAGATCACCAGCCTTCTCCGCATACACAATTTCTCAAAATACAGTTATGACATGAAAAAATATTAAATACAAAATAATATTTATAATAGCACTAGTAGTTGTAAATTTTGGTATATTAACGTGCAAGGGAGAGAATAAGGGTAACGATAAGGGATAACAATAAGGGTCAAATAAGGTAACAATAAGGGTAGCAATAGGGGTAACAATAAGGGATCCCTTATATAAACAATCATTAGTTCCGTTGATCCATCTAATAATATTTTTGGTTCCAGTTCCAAAGCTCTTCCTACCTGTAATTTTTTGTGGTAATATCCGGAAACATTTTCTCCTATTCTGAAAACAATATTTGAAAAATCACTGAGGGAAGGTTCTCCAGGGGTAGTAAATTGCTCATGGAATAATTGCACTAACTCCTCCCAATGTAAGACATTTAAACTATTATTAAGAAATAAAGTAATCGCCTTTCCCTTAATGAACTTGTGTATATTTCTTATTTTCCATGCATTATCCAAGTTTTCATCATTGCAATAACCCTCAAAATAAACAACCCAATTCTTCCATTCCATTCCTGACTCGGGGGCAAAAGGAATTATTTCTCGAAATTTCCGCACTCTTGCTTAAATACTCCTTAGTTACTACACCTGCTGGCAGGGTGCAGCACGATCACAGAGGCATTACTCTCAAATGTAATTAGTTAACTAGATTGTCAATCAAGAAATGAGAAACACCTGCTTACCCAGGAGTTCTAAAAGCAGGTAGTAATGAAAACCACAGAAAACCGAGAATACTGCTGAATAAACAATTTTCTCCTTAGGGAACTTTAAAAAACGTCTCCGAGCGTAATATTTGTATGGCCAAGAAACAAACTTTACAGTAAAAGATTAAAGAAGGATTTTTCAA
The DNA here is from genome assembly GCA_038373885.1 of Cheiracanthium punctorium. Taxonomy (NCBI): domain Eukaryota; kingdom Metazoa; phylum Arthropoda; class Arachnida; order Araneae; family Cheiracanthiidae; genus Cheiracanthium; species Cheiracanthium punctorium. The sequence goes on from JAWZYV010009468.1 coordinate 157,695, forward strand.
ATAACATTAAATTTAATTAGGTTAAATTGGCAAAGTTATTTTATTATTACATATATATGAGACGTCAGATATTTCAAGTAAAGTTTCAGAGTTAAGGCAGGTAATATGGTTTATTGAACATTACATTTAAGTTACAATTTAGAATGAGAAGAGGGGAGGGGAGACGGGTACAAGAATCAGCGTGGACTCATTAAGCAGTTCCAGTGGCAGAAGTCCTCCGATTTTCGATGTGCGGGAGTATTTATGCTTACCACACCACGTGGTCTGCGAAGACACAACTCCTCCTCTCTCTTATCTCTGATCGAACCACACACATTTACCAACATGACCCGCATCCGGGGACACAAGGGCGTGGGGACACGTGTACATCTAAAGAACTCAGAATCGACGGCCTGATGTTTGACAAATAACAAAATAAATAAAACATAGCTCCAGAGCGCGCGTGGCAAGTATGACAGGAAAGTAAAACTTACAGTGAAAGTACCCGCTTGAACAATACCCAAACTAGTAAAACCCAAATTACCTTTTTATACATTACATATATATATATATATATATATTTATTTATTTATTTATTTATTTATTTATTTATTTAAGAGTATTTTTCTATATTTGGGTTACAAGGTGAGTATAAAGTTAACCTTTATTTTCCAAAGAGTTCGGATTTACTGCTTATATCTTTTTTGCATTAAAACAATAATTCAGTTTTGAGAGTTCTATGAATGGTGACAAATGAACAATTTCTATATTTTAAAGCTGTAGAATGCTTATTTATACTTCTAATACTCACACATTTTCAAGTATAAAATTCAAAGGAAGTGTGGGGAAGGAAATTTATAGATTAGGTGGTTATTTTTAGGATTTAGTTTTTGTATGTAAAATGTTATCAGCTTTTCTTGTTTTGTGCATGGACTTCAGGTCTTTTAAAAAGGAACTAGGGTAAAGCTTTCATGCATTTTGAGATTTTATTAAAAGCAGAAAATTCTGAACAATTTACAAAAGCTGAGTTAATGTTTAAATAATACTGAACTTATTGCTTCACATTCTCTCTGAAAATATTTAATTTTTTTTTTTTTTTAAACCCTAGTTTAAGTGGTACATTCCCCTTCAATGAAGATGAAGATATTAATGATCAGATTCAAAATGCTGCGTTCATGTACCCCCCATCTCCATGGAAGGAAGTTTCTTCTGAAGGTAAATTCTTTTATGTTTCAAACTCTTTTACTGACTTTCTCCAAAGTCAAAAATTTCTAACAGCTATGGTGGCTGATAATGTTTATTTCTTTACCAACTGCTTAGAATAATCTGAAAACCACATGTATAATAAAGAATGAAGCAGCAATTTAAATTTATTTTAAAAACTTAACTTTTCATTAGAAGGAAACAGCAAAAATATTTGTAACATGAAAAAACCAGAGAAATTTGTGGATTTCTAATATATTCAATTTAACTTTATTTACTGCAAGACATAGTAATTAAATTGTCTTTTGTTATCTTTTGTATCATTATTTTCTTTTTGCTATATGCATTTTCGCCGATCCCAACCGCCCGCGCGAATACCGCATCTGCGCATGCTCAGCGAGATCGAGAGACCGGAAACCGCACAGAGCTTTAAGGACGGTGCTGGCGCCATCTGTTCGGTGAAAATGTAGTTAGTTTATTATAGTGATAATGGATATAGTGATAATGAATTAATCAATAAATTACATTATCTATTATCTTCAATGAATATTTTTCAACGCTCATTTTAATGTAACATAATTTTAGTTAATGAAAATTAGTTTATTTTATAATAATCAAATAAAAGTGACTGAAGAATACACATATTGAAATGTAAATTTTATTACCAGATCTTCAATTTTGCTTTAGCTGATGAAAAATAAAAGCATAAAAATGTTAAATTATAAATTTAATTTACATATGGAACGTAAATTAAGGCTTTTTAATGTAAATTTCTGAATTTTTTATTAAAGGTATTTTTTATTTAAAAAAAAAACAATATTTCACATTAGTATTATTAAACAGATTTAAAGTTTTTGCTTCTTAGTTTTAAGAAATTATTTAAATCAAATGAATTTTTATAACTTTATGAAATGCTCAATTTCTAATAATTTAGTCTTGATTTTTATTTGTGCATTTTGCATTTTAAGTTAATATTGCATAATCCACAGTTTTTCTATTTCAAATTTGGTGTAAACTTACCATAGGCGTAGAGTTATATGGGCCCGTGGGGCTCGAGCCCCCCCCCCCCAATAAATTGTGAATAGGGGCTGAGCCCACCCAATAATTTACCACTAAATACAGAAAACTAATTTATACTGACATAAAAAAAGTATTTTACGCCATTTACAAACGTTTAAAAAAAACCTTTACTTGTACTTTTAAAAATTTTCTTCTTTTGGTTTCAATCATGATTTAGTATTCATTGTGACGCCATGTAACACACAATGTTACTAATAAGCTGCCCTCGCCAGGCTCTGGTTAATTAAAATCAGATTATGCAATGTAAAGTATGTAATGAAGAAAAGTTCAGATGTGTCTAAAATGCACTATCTCATCGAAAATGTTTTTTTTCCTATTGGATTTTTTTCTTTGCTTCTATTTTTAACTTATAACATGGCAGAAAGATACTAACATGGGTACTTACCTTACATAGGTGTAGAATTCTATGGACCCATAGAGCCACTTTATGGGCGCCTCCAATAATTTACACTTATACATAGTAAGTCATAGCTGCCAACTACTACGGAATATAATTAACCACTTTTTGTAAACAGTATATTTTTTAATTATTTTTTTCAAAATAGTAACCAGCTCGAGCGCGCAGCACAAAAATTTTGCCATATTTTAAGCCGAAAAATCATGTAGAAAAAGTGGTTAATTCTATTCCGTACTAGTTGGCAGTTAAGAGTAAGTTATATGTACGTGAATCAGTGGCGTAGCCAGAAATTTTTCATGGGGAAGGGGCTGGGGTACGACTTCTGCAACTCACATATATGTATACGGTACTGGTGTATGATAAGGGAGTGAGGAATATACATTTTGTATGGCAAAAAATTCCTCATGGGGGTATAACCCCCCTAACCCCCCCCCTTCGCTACTCCACTGACGTGAATATATGTGGTTGTGGGGCCCGGCCCCCCCAATAATTTTGAAAACTTTACGATTATGAAACTTACACAGATATTTTTTTAAAAATTCATTGTTGCAATTATATTATTTGCATATACATGAAGCAGGTATGAAGCAAGAAATGTTTTGTTATTTGGAGTGGGTGGTAACAATAATAGGTAAATTTTAAAGTAACAATAAATAAAAATAGGTAAATTTTATATCTAAGATTCCAACTCAATACTCAAATTACTTTTATCATTGGTATTACAAATAAAATTTTATGAAATTAAACATATATTTCAGTCTGTGGTTAGTTAATTTTTTTCCTTTATCAAAAGTTTTACCGTAACACTGAAGACTACATCTGAGCTTCGCATGACAAAATTTCAAGAAGAAGATAAAGGATTTTTACCAGAGATGGGTCATTCCTTTACCCCCCCCCCCCAATTCATTTGTAATTTTGAACCCATGTTTAACCTTTTCATTGCCATCATTGAAAAAATGCTACAGACTCACCTTCTATCTTTGACGCATGTTTGGAAGCTACATCGGTTAAGAAGTATTCTTCATTGTGCCTTTTCAATGATGAGAGTGAACAGGTTAAACTCTTTAGCAACTCGAGAAATTTTTAGGTTTACTTGTAGTCAAGAGAAGAGTGTACCCGCAACTGCACTAAAGTCATTTCAAGTTAATGTTTCGGAACATGTTCTTTTTGGAAAAATTACAAAATGAGTGTCTGTTGAATTGGGATAAGATGACACTGGACAGTTTTTACGCAAGAAGAAAAAAAAATACAGCATATTGGTATACACAGTCAGGGATTATTAACAAAACTGGTGTTATGGTATAATTACAATAAACAGGGGTCGATGCAAACGAAAACTGGGTCTGTTTTTCCTTACAATTTAATCTGTATCAATTATTTTAACAAAAAAGTGATCTTTATTAAAAATTGGTATGAAAATTCACAAAAATCAGTGTTGAATTTCGCAAAATTAGTATTGAAATTCACAAAAATGGGAGCCTAGAAAAAATTCCTGGACTGACCACCGATAAAATACTTTGCATTAAACACACAGATAAAGAAAAAAAGCAATGTAATGTATGGTCAATATAAGGAGCGTTGACTGTGCCAGTATTATACTATTTACAATAGTAAATTGTAATAGTATTATAATACTGAAGTATTCTTTAGTATTAAAACAATATTCTTATATTGAACTAAAAAAAAAAAATCCCTTATTACTGCGTGTCTATTGTTTTTCAGTAGCAGTAACATTCAAAGAAAATTGCAAAATTAACATTACATAATTATTGACATAGTGTCTTATGAACATACAAAAGCACAAGTAATGTAGTCTTTATATATAAAAAAAAGTTTATTTAGCAATAACATAACAAAACTAATACAAAAGAAATTTTGAAATAATGATACATGCAATTCTGGTAATTTATATAAAATAGTGAAGTTATTTGCAACATAAATACCCTTACTCAGTATATAGTAATATTTTTTAGTTTTCAATTATTTTATTGGAGAAAAAAGAATATAAACCAGAAACATTTTTTTCCTCTTAGGAAACAGCAAAAAAACATCTCAAATAAAAGGAATATGAATAGAATGCATAAAAGAAATTTAAAACATTTGGAATAATAATTTACTTTTATTGTGATTCACACACATACATAATTACTTTAAAAGAAAATCTCATCTCATTTTACAGTGATATATGTTTTACAATATAATCTGTGACTTTCTTTTTCTTTTTTAAGCATTTGAAAAATTTTTTGAAAGCTTCCTAAATTGATTTATGAGCCAGAAGGTATGTTTTTTCATAACATACAACACAAACAAAATTGTTTCTTTTTTTACATAGGACCCTTATAGAGGAGTGTAATCCTACTTTAAAAATGCATAAAAGTAAAAGCATATAAATTATTAAAGTAAAATGCAACACGAGATGATAGAAAAAAGTGATTTCAAAACTTAAAAGCTTACCCTTAAGACGAGAAATACCACATAAAAGCTTACTTTAATTTTGCAATAAATAGGTTATATAACACCATAATTATTTCTAGTTTATTTTAATACCACAAAATTGTAAATTAGAAAATTTAACCACAAACACAGAGCACAATGAAAAAAAAATATATATATACAGTTGTGGAGGAATAATTGTTGTCATGCATGTACATATCATCTCTTATTAGATTTAGGTAAAATTTATTTAAAATTTGCATTGTATTCTTCCACCAAGGATTGAATTTAAAAATTTATCCTGCATGCATGCATGCGCATTTAGATCTTAATTAAAAAAGACGATTTTAAATATATAAAATAAAGATTTATAAAACATACATTATTTATAAAACATAAAACTCTTATTTAAAAAAGATAATTAAAAAAGACGATTTTAAGTATACAAAATAAAGATTTATAAAACATACATTATTTATAAAACATACTCTCGTTTATTTATAAAACATAAGACTCTTGCATTATTTATAAAACATACTCTTGTTTATTTTCCTAAAGATTTATTTGCATAAACATATTTTTCCAAATTATGTGGCATTTTCCTTTGCTGTTGTATTCCTGTAGCATTTCTTCTAATTTTTGAAACATTTTATCTCCTTCAAAATTACCATACTCATGTGAAAATTCCTTTTTATATAATTTATCAACTACAGATACTGTGGGAAGATAATGCCTGTCAGTGGCAACTTTAAAATAATTATCTCTGTGTTCTAGCATTAAATCCATTTTTAATGAATGATGAGCTGAAGACGGATTGTGTCCCCGTCGAAATAACGAGCATAATTTTTCCTTTGTATCTACGGACATGTCTCTATGTTTGAGGCTATCAGCACAATGAATCGGATGGTTATGCTGGTTCTTAAAGGTAATAACAGCTGGGTAATCTTGAATTAAGAGGATCTGCTGTCTTACTCCTACTACCTTGTACAAATCTGAAAAAAGAATTAAAACATGAGTGCAATGTAGTTTATTTTTAATAAAATTCATGTGATACAATCTATATACGATAGTAAATAAGGAACTTGTTAGTTATCCACAAGGCAAGATTAAGGACCACAAAGCAAATTTTGGCAAGACGTAGTTATGACTGTTACACATGTTAATGGGGTCCTTTCATGTCGAGAAGAAGGACACCTCTGAATCAGCTGGTGTAGGTAAAACAATGTTAACCCGCCAATTTAATTGTATTGTTCCGCATTACGTTGTGGCAAAAAAAAAATTTTTTAAATGATTTTTTTATCAGAGAAACCCTTATATCTTGTAGATTTTGATGTGAAATAAATGGGAAAAGTCATAACAGCAGCTAGTAAAACTTTTATATTGTAAATGAACCAGAAAGGTTTATATTGTAAATGAAGAAAAGGACATCGGCATTATCTGTGCTGTGATCATCGGTTGTTCCAAAGGATAAGTTTGTAACAGATGCTCGCTTTGAAAGGTTTTGCATGTATTTGTGTTTGTTCATGTAAGTGAATATGTATGTTTATGATGTTAAATAAATATGTTTACTTTCTTCCTGTCCAAATTAGATGGTTACTAGTAGAATTTTTTGATAAGTTATAATAGCTTTTCCGAGCTGTTGGCCATTAGGCTTAAAACGTAAAAAAACATTGAATAAATGACATCCCCAGTAGAAGAATTTTCTGTATCAATCTGCAGCACCAGGATCAGAAACTAAAATTTATCTGTGACCTTAACATTCCCTGAATAAACTACAATCAAAACTTGCTCATTGCAATAAAAACATGCAACCTTTTCGTACTGTGCAGCCATTTTACACAACTTGCATACACATCGGCAGTAGAGCACACATGAACGAAACACAAAAAACAGAATGATATTCTTTACTACGATACCTTGCTTGTATGGTCAAGGAGTCTTCATGGGAATATGTCTCTGTTTTCTATTCGCCAGATCTTGAATATGTCTTTAATACTCTCCATGTTACATGACTTTCACTGCATAATTTATCCACCCAAATCTAAAAGGAAATACAGTAATAAAACATTTGCATTTACATAGGCTACATAGTTATATATTTACTAGAAGTCAAAGCCCATCGTGGTGTGGAGGCAATTATAATGGGTTCTAGAAAAGATGGTCTACACTCAATATATTCCATCTTTGTCACTTAAAAAAGAATAACTTCATATTCAATTTTTATTATGGTACATACCGAAATCAAAACTGCATTTTCCTATAAACGTGCAAAAAGTTTTCACATTTGAAAGATTGTATTTTGCTAAGAAAATCCATTCTTACATGAATATTTCATGCAGAGGAAATCATTTTATTTGTCAAAAAGAGTTAACTTGGTAATCGAGAAAAACTATTGTAAACTAATTGGAATCGCAACTTTCCCTTCAAAGCCTGATGACCAGGACTTCAGTATGATGCTATTATCACTTGCAACACTTAATTTTTTCACACATATGATTAACTTCATTTTAACTCTCGGAAATAAAATAGAGATGAAAATAGTGAAAACTCGTTTGAAAATTAGGGAACAGGTGAATTTTCAGAATCGTGCAGATTATTTTTATACATTATTATGAAAAATTTCAAATGATACATAGATTTTATTACTTTGTCGTACAGAACTTTGTAATCTTTTTGGAGTGATGGTGGTAAGAGTTTTATCTTGGAGTGGTTGAACCAGAATTGTTCCAATCAATGAGTCAGGTATCAACATAGCTGTATAGTAGGATGCTATTTTATTAATATGCCTTCATTATTATTTTTCAAATTTAAATTCATATGTGCACACATGCAAGATTCCACAGAAATGTAGAATAAGTCACCAATTTTTCAAATTCCAATACCAGATTTGTAACAACCCCCCCCCCCCTCTCGGCTACCTTTTGTCCAATCAGGGCCTGATTATAGAAAAGGGCCATAAAACCCATGTCTACAAAAAAAAAAAAAAAAAATCTTGGGCCTCAAAACTGCAATACTTAATATCTAAAAAATATATAATTATTAAAAAATTCATGTTCTGGAAGAAAAAAAACTTTTAAAATTTGCCAGATTTATCTGTGAGTTTAAAATAATCAGCAGCACCTACTGCCATGCCGCACTGTTCCTGTTACCAGATGCAGAAAAATTAATATTTTTAATTGTAAACACTTCCTGAATTTTTTTTGAATCCTTGGTGCAATTGCATAATTTTAATCTGTGTACCAAGTGAGACAGATTTTGTTTCTTTGATTTTGTTCTTGTTGATAAAACTCCTGTGTGTATAATACAGAATAAATAATGCCTAATTACATTTCTCATTATTTATACAAAATTAACTAACATAATATTATGAAACATCTCATTACTTTTTTGAGACATGTGTAGAAGAATAGATCAGATAGATATTTAAAAACAATAAAGTACAAAACTAATGGATGTATATATTTAATACTTACCTGTTATATATATAAATATATATTTATCAGCTTATTTTTTAAAGTTTTTTTATTTATTTATTTAAAGAAAAACAAAACAATGTATGTAACTTATTTATTGCATCCTATTATTACAGAGCAGTTACTTTTAGTTTTAAAACATTCAAAAAATACCTGATACTTACAAATTTATTTAAATCAACCGAATTTTTTTTTTAAATGTAGTACATGTAAGTAGAAAAATACCAGTATATTTGTTTATATTCATTATTGAAAATGTTTATTTCAAAGACCATATAAGAATAAATACAATCAGAAATAAAAATAAAACACTTACCTCTGCGATCTGGTAATAAAATTTACATTTCAATATGTGTCATCCTCTATATATTCATTATCACTATAATAAACTAACTACATTTTCACCGAACAGATGGCGCCAGCACCGTCCTTAAAGCTTTGTGCGGTTTCCGGTCTCTCGATCTCGCTGAGCATGCGCAGACGCGGTATTCGCGCGGGCGGTTGGGATCGGCGAAAATGCTTGCTATATCCATCTAATAAAACAAAGAGGGATCAAAATTATTACTTTTTAAATATTTTTGCATCTGTTAAGCATCACTTGCCATTGTAGTGAGCATACCTAACTGATTACATGCCTGTAAGAATCTTTTAATTATCATTGAGCAAATGGCAATCGATATATTCAAGGCCTATCTTTTACTGAAAATTTCTGTTATAATTGAAGAATTTTTTTTTTAATTTCTGAACTTTCTTTTTTACTTTTTATTTTCAAATTATAGAAGCAATCATCTAAAGTGAAAAATTTCACTTATTTTTACATAGAAGCAAACTTGTACAGTTTCACCTTATAACATAACGATTTAGTTACAAGACATGATTGATTTATTTTCTTTTACAACAGAAAAACTCTCCTTTCTCTCTAATTTGCAACAGTTATCCCTATTATTTAAATAACATTGTTACACACATTATTGATAATGCTAAAAATAGCAAATTTTTTTGTATGCATCTGTTACTGTAAAAGTCTGAAATCTGGAAACTGTCCACTCTCGCTTATGAATGTCCACATTCACATAGTCACTTGGTGTATGTCCAAATTATATTTGCTAAAATATCCTTATTTCTCACTTTCACCAGTAAATGTCAACCATCATGCAGTAATGGTGAATGTTGAATATATCAAAGATTTTCATTTTCTTCTACATATTTCAGGTGCAAAAAAAGGTCCTAAGATTGACTTAAGTCAATCTGCTGATTGATTCAGCTCTCTTTCTGAGAGGAGTGACCAATTATAGTGTGGACAAGGGGTCACCATTCTGTAGGGGAGTTTTCACTATGGGACTAACCACAGAGAATTTAAATGCTTTGGTAGATATAAAGAGCAGCCAGGGATTGGATCTTTTGGACATGTAGCTCTAATTTCTAGCACTAGAATATACTGCAGACAGTACTAACACTTTTATAACTTTGGCATTCAGATAAATTAAGCATAAAATACAGTAAAACCTCTCTTAAAGTGACCCTTTACTATTTAGAACTTCGTTACTCGGATAAATAAATCCTGGACTCTTTAATTACTTTGTGTAAACCTTTATTTTAGCCTGCTTTTATAAAAACCTTAGGAAATAATGAAAGTGTTTTTTTCTATTTTAGCGATTGACCTGATTAATAACCTACTTCAAGTCAAGACAAGGAAGCGATTTACTGTCGACAAATCGCTTTCTCATGCATGGCTTCAGGTAATTTATCTCAATTTTAATTAAGTAAATTTTAATTGTGTGAGCAATAGCTCATAGTATCTGTAAAAAGGTATATCATAATCTCTTAGCATTATAATTTAACAATAATCCTAATTTTACAATTACCAATATCACTGATTCAACTATGATCAAGAAAATATTAATATATTACAAATTACTTAAGTTATTTGAATTGCTAATTTTAATAAATATTTGATAAAAAGAATGAAAACTTTGTTAATTTCAAAATTGTAATAAATAACCAGGGGTGACGCTGGCTCTTTTTAACATTTTGCCAATTCATTCGCGAAATTAGATTTTTCTGGACATCATTAAGAAAAGCAATTGTCAATATTTTCGCCAAAACATATTTTCTTTTGCCAAACTAATTTTATTTTCACAATTTGCGATGTTGGCAATCGACAGCGCGACCCCTGAATAACACTGTAACCTTCTATAAAATATGAAGACAGAGATAATAAAATCTAATAAATTGATGGCTTTGACCATGACTCTCTTAGTGTCAGTTGGTAACATATTTACATTCTAATGACAGATATCACTTAGATCAGAGTTTCTTAAATTATGAGTTGCGACCCCAAATGGGGTCATGGAACCTGCTGCAGGGGTCAGCAAAAATTTTAGCAATTTTGATATTTCTTTAACTCATTATAATAATTTTGCGACATTTTTGTCTTTAACCACTACATAAAATCAAAGTGCCGTTCAAATCTAAAGATATTGAAGAAGTGCTTTCTCCTGCGATGTCAACTATTTTGCCAAGATTTGACAATATAATTATAAATAAACAGGCACACTCTCCCGATTGATACTTAATCCTCACATATGCAATGTTAGAAGTAATTGGGTTTCCTCAGTAGTGACCTTCTATGTAGCTACACTTAATGGACAGACTATAGTTAATGTTTGAATTTACCCAAGTCATTGAATTAATTTTTATAATTCTTTTATGTCTTCTACTTATTTAAAATTTCACCTTGCTCTACATCTAACAGTTAAAAATTAAACTTAATGGCCTTAAACTGCAATAATATTTTAGAGTACAAGTGAAGAAACTGTCAGTTTCATTCTTGTGTGTATCTGATTTGTGCAATCCTTATGGGGTCCCCATACCAAAAAGTTAAAGAAACCCTGACTTACATGATGTGTGCACCAAAGATGTGGCTTCGGTAGGGAATAAAAAAGTGACTGAAAATAATAAGACAACTCCTGAAGCCACAGGAAAGACCCTTTCAACTAACAACTGGATAGATGTGTGCAGAAAGAAAAGGAATATAGATTACTTTTAAAGAAGCCGAATTTTTTTAAAGAAATGCTTACTAAAATCTCAAATAAATTGCATGTATGTACACATATTTCAGGATTATCAGACATGGTGTGATTTGAGAGAACTTGAAAGCCAAGTTGGATGGCGTTATTTGACCCACGAGTCTGACGATGCCCGCTGGGAAGCATATCGCCGAGAGCACAATCTTCCCCCACCACCCCCAGTCCCCCAGGAACGAATGACTGATCGCATTCCCCGAGCACCTTCCAAACTTATGCCTTGTCCGGAAGCCAAGAGAGAAGAGGAAGCTAATAACAATGGGCCTGCAAGGATACGCTTGTGAAACAGTGCAAAATTAAAGAAGAAGCAAGCGGGGATTGAATCGATTGAAATCCAAGGTGTTTTTTTTTTTTTTTTTTTTTTTTTTTTTTTTTGTCTGAAAAGCATGGAAGGGTTTAAAATAAAATGGAAAATTCTTATTGTTTTGTTACATGAACAATGAATGGAACTGTTTTTTTAAATATATTTTCCTAAAACAGAACTGTTTATAAGCACATTAGGAGTAAAAAAATGGCAAAATTATGCCTACATTTTCGCTTATTTAAACACTAACAATTGGGGTAATGAATTTTGTTTGAATATGCTTTGAAACCTTGAAGTTTGGATGTTGTTACTGGAAGATCAATAATTAAAGTTGTTTTGTAAAATTATGTACAGTTCTCTGATATTTATATTTAACTATTGTCTGTTTACTTTTTGTTCTGTGTTTGTGGGAGCAGCACAGATATCTGTTTAGTAAGTCTATCTTCTAATGTTATTGATAGTTAAATGATTTCAGGGTTCTTTATTGTGATTTATCCAATATTATTAAATATTCAGTGACATACTTTATGCCTTTTCTATGTTGTGATGTGTAATCTTATCATTCCAAGATGTGCTCAAACACTACCCTCAGTGATGTGTTTCAAGTTTTAAGCGTCATATTTAATATTATGGTAATGGTGGATTTTAGATATGCTCTGTAAATATACTAACAATGATTATTAAGTCTTTCATCAGTTTATTTATTTATTTTTTACTTTAATATTCCTTTCTTCAGTATTACCACGTGTTAACAGTTGTATAAATATACCATTCATGAATCATGTGCTTTTGAAGTGTGTGAAGTTTTCTATTTATTTCATAAATATATTTAAATTTTTACTGTATATAACTAAATAAATATATATATATTCTTCAATGTACATGAATCAATACAAGATGCTTTCTGCCTGATGAATATAATACTAGGACATCGAATGTAGCAGCTATATTGACTTTTATGATTTTGCATCTTGAAAGTTGTATTTTAAATAATAAACAAAGCACATCTGGCAATAGCTCTATTTTACAGCTATTCTTAATGTTTTGATGAATTGGTGTTATAAGGTTTTCAACGTTCTTTAAACTCAACTCCCACAGTTCTTGAAGTATTTGTAAAATGTTTTATTTCTCCTACTAAACAAATTATTTCCCCCCACATATTATGACCTATTTCAAATTAAAATAAATGTTCTTATTTATATTTCTTAAGAGAGTAAAATTTTCAGTATTCTGTTTTATTTCTCTGCAATTTTTCATTTGTCCAAACTGGTTTGTATCTATTAGTGTACGTGAGTGTTCCCAGCATAAAGAATATCCAAATTGTATCTTAACTGCTATATGATATTAGTTCCAGAAAATAACTGTATTTTTGAGGTTAAATTCTTATGTTACACAGTAACCGTAATTAGTTCTGTTAGATTGTGCACTTAAGATTTCTGTTATGCTTTTATATTAAAAATCTCCCCTTGTAACAAACATTGTGCTGTACTTTTTATGTTTAATTTTTTTATTTTAAAACCTTTTTTCCATTTTATTCATTTAATATAAGTTCTAAATATTTATGTAAAAATTTAATTATTAAGAAAGATACATTAATATATGCATTGCAGTGATGAAGTCAGAAAATAGAAGAAAGAAATGTCTGCCTTCTATTTCTGCAATATTTATACAGTATGTATTAATGTATTTAAAGCAGTCTAATGTTAATGGAAATTTAAAGATTAAGCACTTGTTAAGCTTTTCATTATCAACGTGGAATTAATAACAGAGTTTAAAAGAACTTCTGAAATTATTTCAATCTGCAGCCTTTTTAAAGTTATTTTTATTTTGTAGTCAGTGATTATTTAACTGTACTGGTTCTAGTATTGAAGATCAAAAATTTTTATTTTTACTGGATATTCTCTGTGCTTTTTAATATTTAAACAAGGCTATTTATTTGTCATAGTTTTGTACATTTATTTCAGAAAAAAAAAAGTTTGCTATGAGGTGCGCTAAACAAATCTCTTTTAGTTCTTTTTAAAAATCTCAAAAATTGTGGGAATTGTAATTTTTGTAAATATTGGAGCTATTGTAACAGTATTTTTAATGTGATAATAGCTGTGTTTAGATCAAAGCTCCATTCTTCACAATCAGCAATGAAATTTCAATTGAAAAGTAATAATTGTTTAAAACTATTCTATTCTCAGTTTAAAATTTTGAGTATTCTATCGCTTTGAGAGAAAGTAGGGGAGGGGGGGAACTTTTTTACTGAAAGATAGTTTAAATTATTTTGAGAATTGTTGTCATATTTCCCTTTGCTTGCTTCAAACTTATAATACTTTTACTTTCCTACTCCTGTGCCAAAATGTAAGATACTTGGACCTTCTATATTAAATCTCAGTATTTTTAAATGATCTGAATGAATTAGTGAGTTAGAAAAACGGTTTTTAAAAGTATACAGTGTTAGAACAAAGTTTAACAAATATGAGAAGTTTGAATAACTTTTACTTGATAAAATAAACTGTTTGTTTTCTTAGTTGTGTAAATAATCATAAAATAAGACACTATCTTACTGTTAAAGTTTCGAAAATTCTATAATGGAATTCAAAATCAGATTTAGTTTTCATGCAGTTTTTAAAATTTCTTGAGTCTTCTGGGAGCAATATAAACCTGTTTTTGAAAAATACATAAATATTTAAAAGTGATAAATATCAAATTTGAAAATTATTTAAATATTTAATTTTTTGTGAATTAATTATAGAAACTAGGAGTGTTGCATGATGCAGGTGATTTGAAATTCCTTCCTTTTAATCAAGTTTTGTTCTCAAAGTTTTAAAAAGATGTTGAATTATGAAATTTATTTATTTATTACCTTATGTAAAAAGACTTAAAATAATTGTAATTTGAGTAAGGTGATGATGTATCTAAAAAAACTGATGTCAAAAAACTGTAAATTTGTTTTTAAACTCTTAATTGTAGCACAATTTCTAAGGTAACGCTTATGCATTCAAATATTTTTTTTTTTTTTTTTTTTTTTTTAATCTTGGAGTTTGTTTTATTTCTAGAGATTTATTTGACTGTTGAAAATATTAAATTTTTCATCATAATTTTTAAGTTTGTCAGAGATATGAATTGTGATGCTTATCAGCTGATTAAAAAATTAAATGCTATGTATAGATGGACGGATGGACAAACAGATGAACGCATGCATGCATGCATATATATAAAAGTAAAATTATCAAATCCTTTTAATACTACAATTTACTTGTTTTAATGTTAATGTTATAGTTTGTCTTTCTCAATAACTTAGTTCTTAATGGTTAAACTATGGATTCTGTCAAGTAAAATAAATGTAACAAATGTAGTTATTTTTTAAAATAAAAGCATGGCTATAGAAATCCTTTTATAATAAATGGTATAGCTACCAGTATAAACTTTTGTTTGTACATAATGTGCAAATCTACATTTAATTGATTTTGGAGGAAAGGAAAAGCAAATGCCCCTATATATAGATGTAATATATTTGTATGTATGTTATTCAAGTTGAAAATTAAAAAAAAAAAAAAATCATCAAAAAGCATTGATCAGACTTACAGTTAGTTACCTAAAGCAATTTTTTGAATTTAAATTTTGTAATGTAAATATTTTATAAGAATAATTAAAGTTGAAATTACATAAAAACTGCATGTTTTTTCCCATACAAACAAAAGTTTTCAAAGAAATATAAAATTAACTTGTAGAATACTAAAATACTTATTAGTATAATAAGGATATCAGTTATAGGAAATAAAAGTATGCAATTCTCAACAAAAATATGTTAAAATATAATCAATATCACAAACAAACAGCATTCTCATTTATCCTGCTATTAAAACCCACATGCATCTGAGAATAATTAATATTGCAGAAATATTTTCAAAGAAATTGTATCATACAGAAAAGATTTAAAAGAAGACAGTAGAAATAATAAGCAATATTTTAACATTATTATTGTTGTCTAACCAGTATATACCTTGAATGAACATAATACTTTCAACATGCATTCACCTTTAGAATGAATGTCTCTTGTGCAGTGCATTGAAAAAGGGTTTAAATGATGCTGGAAACAAATCAGACTGTGACAACTTCGTTATTTTTCTGAAAATGGGTTGAAATAAAAATGTAGTTAACAATAGAAAATATTTGTAACTCACCTTGTGAGTGAATACTCTTGGTCTGTTGTTAAATTTTAAACTCAATTTGGGTTTTTTTTTTTTTTTGCTTGTTTTTTTAATAGTCAAAAATTTTTTTTATACAATTTTAATGGCAAATGAAAGTTTTAAATGTATTAATTGAAAGGAAGTTATCTAAAACATTATTCAGAAATAAAGTTTGACCTCCTATAAGTTTGATCATTAATTGATTAATCATAGATTTATTCTTTGATTGAGCTATAATTTAAACCACACAACCCTGTCAAAAAATACTTTTAAAAGTTGTAATTATCATGAATATTTGCATGGGCGGGGGGAGGGGGAACTCAAGTTGGTTGCTTGCTTGTTCTATATAAACACATTTTTTCTGATAATACTGTATAGGCTGGGTATTATATCATAGTACCGTATGATATAATATTGCGGGATCCGGGCCGGATGGGTCGAGGCAGCCAATCGTGGCTGGCCGGCAAACGCCGGGAGCACTCGCTGAAAATCCTTGGGCATGCTTACGGCTGCCGATGGATGAAAAGAGTTGGATTCCAAACTAATTACATCATTTTATTTGGTATTTCGATACATCTTTGTTTAGCACTTGCGTCACGCGGGAGATCCACTCCTGGCCTACTGCAGGCCCTTTTAACAACTTTTAAGGTCGCGTCACATGATCAAAGCGCATTGCAATTATTGGCCAAAAGCTAAATCTGGGCAGCAGTTTTTTCGAGGTTTATTATGACTTTTAAGACGCCTTAGTGGCTGGCTGCCGGGACCGTCTACAAAATTACAAAGGAATTGCAAGAGACCGTGTAGTAATTGCAGTTTTTGAAAGTTGAAATCTTTGTTCCAACTGAATTAAACTATGTAGTTTCAGAAATATGGGATTTTCAAGGGCTTTATATTTGTAATGTGTTTTATATATATAAATGAAACGACATTAAAAGCTGTGAAATGAAATATGTTTTCCTTATTAAATTTTGATTCATTGTAAAGCTTAATTACCATTTAATCATACTGATATGTTGATGAATTTAAGCTGCTCACAAGATATAATTTAATGTGTTACTTACTTAGCCTGTACAGTAAAAATTGTTCATTTTTGTTGTACAGCCCACACTGGTTTTAATGTAATTCTGTTTATGGGAGATCATGCTTTTGAATAAATTATAAATTCCACATATATAATGTTATAGAAGCCTGAGAGTATGTTATAACCATTTTTCACTATATTTATTTATTATTGATAGGATGGAGATACAGAGTACATTAAATGATCATGAAATAATATTTGCTGATGAAAGCAATCTCTTTCTAAAATCCAGTGTTCTGTTAAATAATTTTGTTTTTATGAAAGTTATGCATATTTACATTTTGTTATTAATTGTTTTTGTCTGATGTTATTCGAATTTTATATATTGTTTCAATATGTTCCTATTTTTTATATATTAAAATTTTATACTGGTGATGGTGCTTTTTGTATGTTTTAGATTTGCTTTTATTTATAGATTTTAGTTTAATGTTTATTTATAGTCTTAGAAATTTTCTATATTCTCGTAATGTCAATGTGCAATGTATTTTTACATTTATTGGTAAATGTAAAATGTTCCATATTTATTAGATATATATTATTTGTTAATTTATAGCATTCCATATATCTTTTTCTTTTCTTTTTTAAGATCATATATATATATATATAATATTTTGTGTATATTTTTGCATATTAATTACAACTTGTAAGAAAGAAATGTAATTTAAGTTTGAATTTTATGAGTGTTATAAAAATTTATAGTTTATAGATAGGTAATATTATTGAAAGAATATGCATTTTATAATTTAGCTCTACAAAATAAGTATTGTTATTTGCTAAAATTTTATGGTTTTATTTTTCTAATATTTACTGAATTTGTATTTTTTATTTTGCCTGTGGATTCAATACAGCATGCATCTTAAAATTTTAAAGCAAATAATTAGCATGACTTATAATTTGTACGAATGATGGTATTCTTATTACAATCAAAATAGTCAGCAAAAATTTATTAACAGTACTATTACTAGTAGAAATTTTGGCTGTAATCTTTACAAACATTTTAAAAGTAGGTGTTTTTTAAGTATATTTATTCAGGAAAAATTCGATCTTCATAGAAATAAATGAAAGAAACTTCATTTATTTATTTTACTTTTAACGTTGTATATATTACTCAGGAAATCACAATCTGCTATTCATCAGTTAAATTGGAGATCATTGTAGTCTCAAAATGAATCTCATTCTACAGCTAATTTTAGTGTTTATTTGCTTTTTGAAAATCTGTATCATTACATTCTGCTGATTTAAATTTAGAAATTTCTCAGTGTTTTATTTCTTAAAAATTCAATGTTTTTATGTTCTGTGAGTTTGTTTTTATAATTTTTTCCGGTGTATTTTTTTTAATTATTTATTGATTGATTGATTTTTAAGAAATACTTTTTGTACAAAGGGAAAAGAAAGTGTTCAGTTTATTGTTATTGAAATAAATACACTTTTGTGATACTATTTTAAACATATTGTAGTGTTCTATTAGTTTTGTGGTATCTAAAGATATACTTGAGATTTTAAGAAAGTACATTTTAATTGGTGATTTTTTTGCACCTTTCGATGGTGTAAATGTTCATTTTTGAAGAATTCACAGAATTGATGTTCTTATTTCCTATAGTAAAAAATTTTAAGAGTTAAATAATAATTTTAGTCAAAACATGTAGTGACTGGAGAAGTTAGGATGGGGTAAACATCTAAATAATAAATGTCTTGTCTCTAATGATTCCGGCATCGACTCATTGCTACCAGTGCATCTGTCGCCATGTTGAAATTTTGATTAAAAAAAACAACATTTTTATCTCTTACTAAAAGCAAAAACTTTTTGTACAGTTCAAAAGACCTTTTAAAAATTAACCTTCTTTTACCTTGCAGCTACTTTCAACTCTAAATATCTAGTGAGATATCACGCCTTGAAAAAGTAATCACAATGAAGCAAATGATTCATTCCTTGATTCCTTGGAAAAAAATCACGGAACATAATCTCTCCCGTAGATCAATGAGAGAAAACTCACAACAGATTGTTTGGTGGCAGCATCTATGAATTAAATTGTTAACGAAGTCATTAAAAATGTCCGTTTTACTGCCTTTTCCTTAAAATTAATAATACAACTACTATAAGCAGATTTCTGCTTTACTTAAGGAATAATTTAATACAAAATTCATGTATAATTAATTACTTATTCAGTAAATTACTTCTAATTTATTTACAAATCATATAAATCATTCAATAAAACTGCAAAATTTAGTATTCAAAAGGATTAAATAATTTTACAATTGCGCAAAATGATTTCAAGGCCATAATTTAACTAACCAAATTTATTAATTTACTATAGTAAAAAAAACTATATAAAACCATTCATTATAATTTATATTTTACTAATTTTTCGCTGCTTGTTCGAGTGAAAGTTTTATTGTTACAAAGAAAAATATTTTTAAAGAAATAATACATTGCAGCATGAATATAATAAATATCTCAATAGGTTATTTTTCTCTTCAACGGTAATCTCCCCAGCCGCCCCCTCAAAGAGATTTTGTTACTAACAATTGTATTTATAAAAGTATCAATTTTAAATGAAAAATTTAGTTATAGAATTATTTTAGTATGTTGCAAATTTTGGTCGCGAGGTTGCCGAAGTTTGCACAAGCCAGTCGCGAAGCGGCGCATGTGCTCTAGGTTGTGCGGTTTGGCTGCAAAGCAAACAAAGATGGACAAAACTGGTTGCTGAAGGCAGCTAGTTGTAAATAAGTTAAAATTTATTCAACATAGCCAAAATTAATGATATATATGTATGTATCATATAAAAATAACCCCGCCCTGCAAAAAAAAATTTTTTTCGATCCCTGACACCATTCCTGCTAATTCTTACGTAAAATGACTCCTAAATCAGAATATGACTCCCATTTTGACCATCACATTCAGTTCTGAGGGAAACCCCTCCCATTTTTTATCGCTTTTTGGTAGTTTTTCATGATGTATTTGATTAGTAGAAGACATTTTAATACTTAAATTTAAAAATAAAAATATTATAAATAGATAACATAATAATGTAATGTATATGATAAAATACTGTATCTGGTGCTTGCTATCCTCTTGTACCCAGAAGAGTTATCTCGTTCCAGTGACTAACAGTATTCTGCCAACATGCTGCAATACCTCTTCCCTGAAAATCTGCTCAAACTGAGCAGTGTCTTGATGAAACTGCTCTCAGTGTTCATCTGAAAGGCCTCCTAAAATTTCAGGGAAAATGCCCAGGTGGGAGTAAAGAAAATGCATTTTAAGTATATGTACGCTGACAGTGATTCTTCGACATAAATGACATAGGATATATCTTTTTTTTTTTCCATCACACACACATTTTTGAATGAAAACCATGATCATTTTTCTTTGTGATTCAGGTATTTTATAAATTCAAAATCATTAAGAAGTTGCCTGATTTGCAGGCCCATGAAAATTCTTTCCTTGATTCTAGCCTCACTAAGACAAGGAAATTTAGTTTTCAAAAAGCTAATTCCGTTACCTGTCGTATCCATTGCTTTCAAAAACTGTTTGATCAAGAAGAGTTTGATGTGCAGCATGTAAATATTTTCCTTTGAAACCAGTGGATTGTAAATAACATTTTTCTGACCAGGAGTAAGAGTTTCTTGGAGAGACCCATTCTGTATAATCTAATGTTTGTCTAGAGCTCTGCTTCCCATTTCATATAAGAAGCAGCAGTATTCTGTGAAGCCTGTTTGCAAGCCCAGGAGAAGAGCAACAACTTTTAAGTCAGCGCTAAGTTTCTAATTATAACCATAACAAATTTTATTAAGCAATTGGCTGATGTTTCCGTACGTCTCCTTTGTATCCAGATTATGCAATCCTGACAGATGATAAATCATTTGCATTGGCCAATAGGAACACTTTCAAGCATATCTTTGAGTCTACGTATAAACAAGCTCCATTTGTGTGGGGCAAATGGCATCTTCAGTTCTATCATCAATTTGTTTGAATTACGGCAGAACACTAAGCCTTCATCTTCTGAAAAAAAGTGTTGGATTTATTCAGAGCGACAACGTTGGCTTCAGGATTAGTCCAATTTCCTCTTCATGCACTTTTCGCTGAAATTCTTGCTATGGATTTGGAGTATTTGGACGGGAAAAATTGGGGAGGGAGCTGGAAAAGTTTAATATGTAGAAAATAAAGAGAAAAAAATAGCAATTAAAAAAAACCTCAGATCCCTTCTATTGATTTTCTTTAAATTTAAGATTGCAAATCTCCCTCCTCTCCAAATCTCCCACTTCCTACAAATGTTCATGTTCTACAACTTTTTACCTCTGTGGCCTCTCAAATGTCATTTAATAGTTATAATAGCCCTTTCCTTCTTTCAAATCAAATTCACGACTATAAAATTGCTAAATTGTGTTGGAAGTGGGAGGGGGGGGGGACATATGGAGAAAACAGTATGTGATACGCAAAAATGGGAATCATATTCGGATTCAGGAGGTCATTTTACATAAGAATTTGCTGAAATGATTTCGGGGCCAATTTTCATGCAGTCCAGTGTAATTGTACAAAATCAGGGCTTAAAATTAAGTTATCCGCTGGTCCGAGACCTCAAAAATGTATAACCTACCAATAGAATACAAAATTTGTTGTTCCACCTAACCAGTTTATATATATTTTAAACATTTTTCTGTTGGCTAACTTCCCTCATTTAGTCCGACAGTACATGTCATCTAATTTTACCAATACATATCATATAATTTGATCTACTGAATATTTTTATAATAGGTATTTACATTTTTTAAAATTCAGGTCTTGATAGAAATTAATATATATTGATCAAGTAATTTCTTTAGTTTTGTATTTTTTTTTTTTAATGTTTATGGACCAGTGAGATAAATTCTTAAGAAAAAACAAATATCTGATTTCGTAACAATGTCGAGAAGAAAGATATAAAATTTTTTACAATTAACATTGTAGTAAATTTTTCTCTACTGTAAGTCATTTCTAAAAATCCTTGAACATAGTTGATACAAAAATATATTCTATGATTGGCTGTGCTTATGTCATATTAAAAAGTCAAACACATTAAATAATGTTCTGTTGAAAAAAGAAAAATGTAACACAATTTTAAATTAAAATTTCTGTATTCACTCAACTTGTAATTGGTGTAACCTACAGTTATTTGTATTTTAACTTTTTAGAACTGTACAAATTGAATTGCTGACCTGTAAGAAATTGGTATTTAACTCTCTATCAGTGAAGCTCAATCCTAAGGTTCTAAATTAAATTAATCTTGAATAGTGTAAAATATGGTAACACTTAACAATAAAATAAATAAAAACTTGTGTAAGAAACACACATAAAATAATACTTATAACAATATACCCTCGTTTCGATGGAAAATTTATTCAGTCTTTATCAGTCACAACCCTTCTTCTCAAACAGTAGGAACTGAAAAAGTCCCACTGTTTAGTGAGACGAAAGGGTTATGACTGATGAAGACTGAATAAATTTTCAGTTGAAACGATCGTATCTTGTTATAAGTATCATTTTATGTATGTTTTTTACAAAGTTTTTATTTATTTTATCTTTTAACATCAGTATTTTGCTGCATTTAACAATACTTAAATTCAGTATGGAAAGAAATAAAAACTTCAAACTTCTTGGGTGACCCAATATTAAATATGCCAGTATGTTTATTTTATTATAGTTTGAATAAAATAATTCAGTATTATGCATTTATTTGAATAAATATGTTTCATGTTTTATCATTATTATATTTTCTGGAGTGTTTAAACTAATATAGTAATTCATATAAACAAGACAGGATAGTATTAGTTTTGAAAATGAAATTGGCAGCTATGTTTTGGTAAATGTAGGAAAATCTTAATTGCAGTATAACAGCCACTGTACAATTCTATATTTTTTTAAAATGTAGTGTTAAAATTAAATAAATCATTTTACTTTGGCTGTTATACATTGCTATTTAGGAACAGCTTCTGAATAACTCTTTTTAATGCAAATGAATAGCAATAAAAATCACTGTCTTTAAAGCATAAATGTAATTTGTTTTATTCTGCTCTCAAAATTGAAATTATTTGTATATCTTTTCTTGATAAGCTAGTATGCTTTTATATACTAGTTTAAGTAAAAGTACTCCCGTCAAAAATTTATCAAAAAATAAAGTGTGCTTTTAAAATTATAATAGTAGATTAATAAAATTGAATATGATTTTATTGAAAATTAAGCTTTTATGAATTTTCTAAGAATAAAGTTAATAAGATACATAAGGCTGCATAAAAGATGTATATTTGTATTTTAATTGGACCAGCTAAGTTCAGGGTGACCATAAAATTAGTTTTTCTTAATTTTAAATGTCCTTTACAATTCACAAGAATCACATTTTCTGAAACTAAGTTTAGATTTTGTCATGAGGATTCTTAAAAGCCATTGTTTTATTGTTGAGCCTTACTAGTCTGATTTCCTTCATAATTTTTAAGTGAAGCCAAGTTAAAACCAAAGCTTTAATCAATTGTATCAAAGAAGTCAACAATAGTGTATTTTAGTATAACTGTGCATCATATCATAGATTCTAGAAACTTCCCCGAAATCTCAACTTTGTTCATTACCTCTTTTCTATCTGTAATCCAGACTTTACTCAGTACAACACTATATATTATTCAAATGATTCCAAATATAATTAGACCTTCAACATAACCTTTGATAGGTATGCTTGAGTTTTAATAAAAGGCATGAAAATGCTAGTAAGCTGTATTTTTTATTATAAAAACTAAATTTAAAAAATTTGTTACTCATCTTTTAAATGTAGACCGGGGTCTGTTAAGGAGAAATTCGGGTCCATTAACGGACCCTTTACAAAATATTTTATCTTAAAACGGACCTTTCACAAAATTCTTTGGTAAATGCCCCCTTCACAAATCTAATTGTTCAATTTGGTAACAGATTTCAATTAAGTTATCACACACATTACAAGTTTTATAAAATGTTAAGAAAAATGATTTTGCATATGAAATTGTTTTACAAAAAAATGTAAAATAATATATTAAACTTTTAATGCTGAGCTAAGAAAAAAGAACTTGAAAAAGAATAAAAAACGGTGTACAAATGTCACACATGTTACAATGGAATCGCCCTTCATACTAAACGAGATGATTTTTGAAAAAATCTATATTATCCGTAAATTTCAGTTATTCGATGTTTGTTTGGTTCCAGTTACTTTGGATAGTTGAGGTTCTACTCTATATGTAGTATTTATATAAATCAGTACACGTGAATAAATTTGATGTGCTTATTTATAAAAATCTGTATGTGTTTGTTTATATATATATATATAGAATTTTTTTGAAGAACCTTCTATAAAATGTCTTAAAATGGAACTTTAATTTAATAGTAAATTTAAATTTGTAAAATTCTATATTTTTCACAAATTCATGGAGACAGGATCTTATATTCACAAAAACAGGACCTGGCTAGAAAAACCCAATTGAATGCTAATTTCAGATTCACTAAATTTTTCACGATTTCACTAAAACAGGACACTGTCTGAAAAGTCTGGACAGACCCCTGGTAGAGGTTAAAACCACTGGCATCTTGCCATGAAAGACAAGATGTGCCCTTTCTCACGATATATTTCAAGAACTATTCTTATGTAACAAAGAATAATTACCTTTTATTGAAAAAAGAAAGCATGAAAATGTGCTTAAAAGAATATTTGGGATCTTGCAATAGGGATTTAAATTTCAGATAATTTGACAGTCTACAGTTTTTTGAAATGGAAATGGAATGTTGCTAATGGGGTGGGGAGGGGGGTGTTGCACTTCTCAGTTTGAAAATCTACTCTTATTATAAAAAAATGTTTAAAGTACAAATGAATAGTGCAAAATAAGGCAAATGGTTATAATATATTTCTGTAAGAGAAAAGCTACTTTTTGTCACAGTTAAAGCCATTTTAAATAAGTATTATGGTTACCCTGTATTACTATCATTATGTTAAGCTGAAATATTATTTAATCCTAAAATACCTTACACTTATCAATCTGTTTTTATTTGAAAAAAATTCTAAATACTTTCAACCCTTAGTTCTCATCAAAATTTTCCTGCAATTCCCTTAACTTTTGTGTTTAAAATATAGATCTATTGCTTTTGTATTTGAAGTAATGTCTGATGAAATGCAATAATCTTTGATACGAGAATTTTGCTGCTGCTTTGGATCTTTCATACTTTGTACAAAATTGTGAAACATCTAATGAAAATATTTCAGTGTAGAAACATATATTTTATAAATTGTGTAGTTGCCACTTTTTGAGCCCCTGTGATTTTTAACTATGAGCTTTACTGCTGCTGTTTTTGTTGTTTGGATATTTGTAGGCTGGAATTTTCTTGTAATAATTAGTTAAAATAAAATATATAAATTATATCAGATTTGTGAATGTTTGTAAATAAACTTTATATATGAAGTTAAAAAAATAAAATTTTACTTCTTTGGTGTATAAAATCTACTTGAAATAACCTTAAAAAACAATAAAATTATTTCTGTATCCTATATTTAATGTGAGAAAATATTTTTTTTAAAAATATGATTGGGTTGGTTTAATCTTTCATACTTAAGTTTTTTATTCATTTTGAAACATTTTATCTTAAGTAATGCACAATTTAGAACAAAATACAGCATCAAAGTACAAAATTTTTGCATCTTTTGAACCTTAGTTATAAGTAGACTGTGCTATACAACTTTAAAAATCTGATGTGGACAACACATGTCTTCCTTGCATGTCTATTAAATCAAAAATATTTTCGGTGCACTTCATCTTAACTTATTTTGTTTGAAAGAGATAAGATACTGCTGTAATACTAAGGTTTAGCGATTTCTAACTAAATATTGCCAAGCTAGGTTCACTTTGAAAGATTTGCTTCTGACACTTAATTTGGCAATAATTCACCAAAAGCCAACTAGCTTGAGATAGTTTGACAGATTTTAAGGATAGCCAGAGTAGTAATTAACCACAGACTTTCAAATTAATTGAATGTATCTATACACCTTAAAGTATTTAAAGTCATTTGGCTGACCCTGTAAATAAATTACCCAGTCGATAGCAATCAAAAAAGAGATGCACAGTTAAATGTTACAATAGTTCTAAATACAAAATGGCAACATTTTACAGTTAAATATTTTGGAGTTATGCGAAATAAGAAATATTTTTTTGTTCCAAATTTGGCGATGTTTTGACAAAACTGGCCAAGGTTGATAACAAATGGCGAGATTTTGAGCATGGACCAAATGACTATCACCAAATTTGGCGATATTTCAGCAAAACTCGCCAAGGTCGATGACAAATGGCGACATTTTGGCCATGGACCAGACAATGACTGACTGCAGATGATGTCCATAGACATTAAATTTTTTACATGGTCCTGTAAATAAACTCTCCAGTTGACTGGAATTAAAAATCGAGATGCACAACTAGATGTTACAACAATCTTATATATAAAATTTCAATATTCTATGACTAATAGTTTTTGAGATATGAGAGTTAAATACATACACACATATCCCAAAAGTAGCCAAGCTTGGTGACTTTTGTCATAACTTTTGAGAAGGCATGTGACCATGGTCGCATCATTACCTAACTATCTGGTAGGATGGTATTGTGCTTGAAATGGATAAATGTCCTTGAAACTGCCATTGTCCTTAATGTGTTGGAAATCTATTGGTAGCAGAACTATAATTGATAAAGACACTATTTTCGATGGAGAAATTCATTTTGTAACCCTTAACAACATATATTACTTCTGAGTCGTTTGAAGTAGTCTCATAACTTCTAAAATAAGCTTTAATGAATTCCTGCCCATACAGCATAATGTATTTAGAATCTTTTGGGCGGCCTTGTAGATAAACTATCCAGTTGAATGAGACCGAAAGGGGAGGTGCACAACTAGATGTTACAACAATCATAAAGTTTCAACATTCTACAAATGATAGTTTTAGATATGAGAGTTTAATGAATTCCTGCCCATACAGCATAATGTATTTAGAATCTTTTGGGAGGCCCTGTAGATAAACTATCCGATTGATTGGCACCAAAAGGGAAGAGCACAACTACATGTTACAAGAATCCTAAACATAAGGTTTAAACATTCTACAACCAATAGTTTTTGTGATATGCGAGTTATGTACGTACAGGCGGCATGGGAAAACTGGTCAAAATAGACTCTCAGTCACTCAAAATGAGTTGCAGACACATTTATGTGAACATGCATGCTAGGGTATGATGAGATGCATTGAAAAAATTCTTAAAAGTAAATTTAGAGGCTGTCAAAATCTGGCTCCTGAAATTTTTCAGGATCACATTACTTCCTTATATTTTGCACAAGGAAGTAAAAATGATAAAATATGGACTTGAGGGGGAAAAGTATGTTCTCGTCCTTACCTCACAATTTTGACCAAAAAAAAAAAAAACATTTTTTTCAAAATTATTATTCTATAAAGAATTCATTTGAAATTGAATAAAAACTGTTTACTGCTTAAAGCCTGACAAAAGCCAAGGATTTCACTGTAATGCACATTAAAAAAAATTTCTTTAAATATTTTTTATTATCTTTAAATAAATACTAAAAAAAATTTAACCCCCCCCCCTCCCAAAAAAAAATCGGATATTTGGTATATGCTTTTTTAGACCTTTTGACATATTTCAAAGCCCGCTTTTATGTTTCTGTGTAAAGTTTGTAAGTGTTTTCATTATTTTTTAACAGAAAATTCTGAAAGGTATCCCAAGGAGGTAAGCTTATGCAGCAGCATATTGAGGGTTATTGGTGCCCTTCAGTTTGCCACCCCCCATTCTTTCTAAGTTTTGCTGTCTAACAGCAATCATTTTTAAGTTTATTCATGAAGTTTTTAAGAAAAATAATGAAATTGCCAGTTTTGAAACCGTAGGTTACACAGCTCAAAGTGCTGCCAATCAGTCATTGTTGACAGTGACTCTTATCAAAATTATTGGTTCATAACCGTTTATCAAATCTTTGATAGCGATTCTCAAAAGTGTTTGTGTTGTTGTAAACTGAAACTGTAACATATTGCTTCACTAGGGACTATCTAAAACTCATTATGCCACTGTCTGAGTTGGTTTGTATAGTTGGCCAGCTTGAATTGGTCACTGCATCGTAGAGAGAGCAGACACAGAAGCGGTCGTAGTATTTGAATATCTTTTACACCTTAAAACTAATAAGTACAGATTATATAAAATTAAGAATGATAAAACATGTATTAAAAATTCTGAAAATATATACTTATTAACAGAAAAAAATACTTGAAAATAAATGTATGCTCTATCATTTACCTTGCAGTTTAGAATACATTTTCTTCTTTTGAAAAATCAATTTTTATTTGCAATCGTAGTGATACTAGGTATATGATCAATTATGTTATAAAACTATTTCATTTTCAATAATTTTTGTTGCAATACACAACTAAGTTGTTTTTCTAAATTTTCAACAGCAAGACTTAGTTATTGTCTAAAATCATTTTATATGCAGAAGATGTTCTTTCAGTGTTAACAGATGGAATTGGACAGTACTTAAAATATTTTACTTTGGATGATTCGAATTTAGCTGGTAATTCACAATCTCTCACCATTAATAAAGCAATTTATTTGTTTCACTGCAGAAGGCCCTGCATTTTTATTTAAAATAAAATTCAGTTTCTCATTGACTTCTTGTCTAATGAACTTGGAATCTTTGCAACACATTCCTGAAATTTGGCAACTTCATTCACTGCATAATTTAGTGGAAGATTTTGAGATTCCAACTTCAGATAGCTGATGGGAGAAATGAGTTTAGATTATGGATATACTTTCCCAAATGGACATGTTATTAAGCATTTTTTAGCTATAAAAACAAATGAAGAATCTGTACTATCTAAAGCATTTACATCTTTTATAGTCAAAATTTTTAGTATAAAATACAGCTTGACAAGTAATATGTATCATATTTAGATAAAAAATTTCAAGAGCTAATGTAGCTTTTGTCATGTTAGGGACTGCGTCAGAAACTAATGCTAACACTTTATCACTCATATCTTTTCCAAGCCATAGTAATTTTTTTTTTTGAGTCATTAATGAATCTTGCTATGCTGGAAAAGTTAACTTTTTCCAGTACTTTGAGAAATAAAGTGGGGACGGGATGGGATAATATCTACCTTTCCACAAATTTAATGTGTTTTATAATGGGCACTTCTGTCGCGCTAATCCATATGCAGTTTGTTCAAATGTCTTGGCGAATTTTTCAACTACTTCATTATAAATTATATTCAGATAATGTTTTCTGATAGCTGATTTGTCTGGGATATTTTGATTAGTGCAATATTTTTTTAAAAAAACTTCTAAAATGCTGATTAATTTTTTTTTTTTAATGAAATGTTGCTGTTAACTAGAGCTTTGTACAAGTCAGTAGAGAAATATTTTTTTTTCCTTTTGCACTGAAGAAGATTGCATAGTCATTTTAAGTTTGCCCAAGTCTACGATCTTGCAGTTTTTCCTTTGCAAAATGAGTACTAGTTTACAAGTGTTAAACAACCAGGAACGTTTCTTAAACGGTATGTTTTTCTTGCATATTGTTTAGAAATTAATTTCACCATCTGTAGTTAGGTTTCGCCCATAATTGGAAATCATCAAGACTTCATTAGGGTTAATTTACTGCTTTTATTTCTAGCCATTTTTGAAATTTTCTCACCATATAATGGAAATTATAGCAAATTCTCACAAGAATGTTCTCGTAAATTACATTCGTGAACACACTGCAACATAGAACCTTATCTGTGTTACCTTAACTTTTAAACAGAAAAAAATTGTAAAGTTAGAATTTGAAGAAATAGGCAGTGATATATACATCCTAACGAGAAAATGTGACTTTAAATGCACTTTTATGCAAAATTACAAAAAAAAAAGCTAAAATATTCTATTGCATATAATCTGCAGTCTACTAATAAGGAACTTCATAAATAACACACATACATACTACAGTGAAACTTCTCGGGAGCGACCACCCTTCATTCCTCGAAAAATCGGTCGTTAAGGGAGGTGGTCACTCACAGAAGTATAAACATTTCATAGCCATGAAAAAAAAAAGAAAATATTTGTTTTGTTATTTATGAAACTGCTTACTAGCACATAAGAACTATACAAGCATATTTTAAAATTTAAATTTTAATAAAGTCTTCAAAAATTTCGAATTGTTTCAATCTTTTTCTGTTCTATTCATTTTTCCACAGCTTTAAAACGTGGAATTTACAACACTTCGCGCACTTATTGACCGTCTAAAAAAAGTTGCCAAGTACATGGCTAAAGCACATTTTAGTCATTGGCATTTCAACAAACTGGGAAATAATTACACTTTTTGTAATACTATAACGCTATAGTACTGCTGAAACTTAATGTTTTTATTTCAAAATTGACACAACAATGGAACCATCACGCGAAATATTGCGTGCCAAAATTACTTCTCTAATTTTTTACGGTGCAATAGCATATTACATAAAAAATTTAACACTCGCACAAACACCTCTATACGAACTTTAACTGTGCTGAATTTCGTGCTCATCTGTTCGCGCAATGTGCTGCAAAAGGGACACAAAGGTTTTCCTTAGCGTATTTATAACAAAAATATATAGATAGAGAGATAGTAAAATTTAGAACATCAGAATGTGCATAAAAACGTAAAACAGGTATTTCATATTTAAACACTCGCAACTGAGCTGCATCTCACCTGGAGTGATGACTCTCATATTATTTTTAATGGTAGCATGCGAATAAACGTGAAGGGATATATGAAGAGCAAATGAGGCAAGCATTGCCACATAGGTGCTGCTCTCCATCATGCACGTGGTTATGATACTCCTCAGCTAATTTTATTTTTTTTTTTACAAATTTTGTTGAATACTATACTAATAATTTTTAACCCAAGGTTGTCATTTCAAAATCGTCACAACAATGGATCCATTGCCCGACTTGGCACAAAATTTTGCGTGCCAATTTACTACTCTAATTTTTTACATTAATCATTTGTTTCAAAATATGAAAATTGGAAAAATGTGAATTAAAATTGCAAATATATAGAAAAGGAGAAGGACGAATTCTACTGGAAATGATGGTCAGAGATTCACGTTAGGTTTGTATTCAGTTGGTGTAGATCTCAATTATTCGGCGATTTTTCACTTGCTCCCGTGTAATTGAAAAGTATCCAAATCATCAGTACAAAAAAAAAAAAAAAAAAATAAAAACTCTACTAAATAGTTACTGATTTCATTGTCATCATCGCAAATTATTAGTTATTGATTTCAATGTCATTATGGCAAATTATTATATCGTAACTATGATATGTTCTCTGTACACCAGGTATTCGATAAAGTATATCAATATTAATAAATGCACAATCATCATTTTTAGGTGCTAGAATAACTGACTTCAATATATAATCTGAGAGTATGTTTGGTCGGAAATATTTCCATACACATCTCATTAATAGTATATTATTATTTTCATCTCCTATTGATTGCTGACGTATTTCAAAATATTTTCACTAAACTGGCAAATAATTTCACTTTTTGCAAATTTTGTTGTAATACTATAACCCTATAGAACTGCTGAAACATAAGAGTTGTTATTTCAAAATTGACACAACAATGGAACCATCATCCGCCTTGGCACGAAATACTGCATGCCAAATTACTTCTCTAATTTTTTACGGTGAATTAGCATATTACACAAAAATTTTAACATTCGCACAGCCACCTCCATATGAAATTTAACTGTGCCGAATTTCATGCTCGTCCGTTCACTCAATGTGCTGCAAAAGGGATGCAAAGATTTTCCTTAGCGTATTTATATATACATAGATATATAATAAAAGTCAGCTAGTTTGCTGTATGTGCTGCTAAACTTTGCAACCAACCAGCTCAGCCCCATGGTGGTTATACAATGAATATGGTAGCCTTCATCCTTCGTCCATGCAGGTCTTGTGTTGTGGTGAGATACAGGGGTCAAAAGAGCGCATCGCATCAACTGACTTCTAAAGAAAAGTTTGTGAAGCAGCTGAAAGTCAACTCCAAAATGGCTGAGGCAGGCTAGAATGTTCTAAAATTTATCTTAAATTGTTAAGTCAGCGAAGCAGCTGGGAATCAATTTTTAAGATCCATGCGAAAGTTCTATAGTGTTCTGGACCTTCAAAGTATATTTTGATGTATTTTTGAAGGCATGTTTGAACTACATTTTTTCTCCCTCATCATGATAAAACTTGACTTTGAGATTTTGATGTCTTTACATGTTTTCAGGTCTTCTGTATTCAGTTATGCTATTTTTATGATGATGTATGTGGGTTATCATGATAGCTCCTGTAGGATGCATTTGATTGACCCTCAAATTTAGCATATACATTATAGACTGCCTTTGCATGATCGGTATTGATTTTCGTGTGTATAGGTTGTATAATTTTTTTACACAGCTATAAAAAAGAAGTCATACACATTATAGCCTACAGACAGAAGTTCTAGAAATTTCAATAGCATCTACATGGTCCATTCAATTGAGTACAAGTTCACTTAGTATATTATAGGTCACGGTCGCATAACCTACAGAGTTTGGCATGTATACAGCCGGTAGTTTCACAGGGTTGCTAAAAAAATCCTACATTATGGCCAGTGGACGCAAATCATTTCAAGTGTTCTAGTGTGTAAATCAATTGTGCACGTGAATAAATTCAAATCGGATATGTATATTATAAGTCATCATCACACAATTTGTATAGATTTTGGTGTATGTAGGGTTTATAGTTTTTGTAGGGAGGATGCAAAATATATATATATATATATACATTATGGCCTATAGATGCAAATTCTTGAAAATATGCTAGCATCTATACGGTGCATTTGATTGAGCTCAAATTAGGTATGCATAGTCAGTCTCTCTCAAGGGCAGATTAAAGGAGGGGGCAGAGGGGGTGATCGCCCCCTCCCTAGAAAAAAGATTTGTTTGTTTGTTTGTGGGATTACAACCGATTAGCTCCGAGTGGGCTCTAGGTCGAAGGTTGGGGTGCCTTCCGTGGGGGTCTTTTTAAGGGGTCCTAACCCGTATTTACACTAAGCCCTAGAAAAAAGAAATTAATGTAAAAGATCCTATTTTACTTCCATAAAATGGATGCATATGTCATCTTCTAACTAACCGCCCCCACCGAATAACTACTCCTCCCCCATCCTCGACAAACTTGCATTAATCCACCACTGGTCTCTCTTATATACCACATAGATTTTAGTGAGAGCAGACAGTTCTTTTACAGGGCTACAGAAAAACACTGTACATTGTGGTCTTGACACTAAAACTATTTGAAGTGTACTAGTGTCTGAACACTGCATTTGATTGAGCTGAATTAAATTTATTTAAATGCTTGGTAAAGATAGTGTTCAGAAAGTCGAGTGGAGTCACTCCAGATGTTTTCAGTTTTACTGGTAAGGAAAAACAGAACAATATTTAAATGTTTTCCTTCTCTGTATGAATCCTCAATGTAAGAAAAATGAATTCACCAATTTTTAATGCAAGCTAAGAAGGATCATCAAAATTTATCTAATACATGTTTTATTTAGTTGAAAATAATCAAATGTATGAAGCACCACAATAACACTACTTAAAAATTAACCAGTTTCTTGAAAATCATTTATTTATGTGGATGTGATAAAATCTTAAATAAGTATCACAATATACATATATATGGCTGGATAGCATTCTCAGCATTTAATAGTGGCAAGATCAACAAAATTAAATACTTAAAAACAAAAATGCAGTTTCACAGGGTACAGGCATTTTAATGCCAAGGAAAATATAATGCTTTGTTGAAAAAATATTGTTAATCCAATAAATATGAAGTATGTAACAGATAGAGAACTGAAGCATTTCATCTAGCATGTAGTAAGATTATTTTCCATTTATTACATGGTTCTATATTTGATCTGTTTTACAATATAAGTGCTTACACAACTTATATCAATACAATTGTAATAAAACTATTACAAATACCAAATACATTAATACTGGTTAAAAATCCTGACAGAAAATACATTATTCTCTGCATACTAGTTTGAAATTAAAAGAAAATTGTACAGTATTAAAAGATGCTTTATACATTACAATTTTTGTTTTTCTCTCTCTCATCATAAAATTTATTTCACTTAGAAATGTATTTAAAATTCTAATCAATATTTATACTGCAGTGACTAATTGATTAGAAAAGTAAACTAAATAATCTTCACTTAGTACAATGTATCTAAATGATGTAACACACATCCTTTTTCTTGGCCACATTTAAGGCATTGCAAAACTTTTTAATTTCCTACACAAAATTTTATTTCTAATTCAACTTACAGACAGCATTTGAATAATGCTCTAAATGCATAAATAACTATTGCATTTTAATTGGAATTTTTAAAAGAAATATATTTGAAGTTTGGACTTAAAGGGACTAATCCCTTAAGTCATGTCTGAATATCAAACAAAAATAATGTAAACTTGACTTGATTATGTAACTAGAAAATAACATTTTGTAACTGCCATAACTCAAGATTCTTGAATGCTAAATTGACAAGTTACATGAATTGCAAAACAAAATAGTAGTTAGTAGTTGAAGCAGATGTACATAATCATATGCTATGGTTTCTAATAAAACAAGTTTTTTTTTTTTAATTTAATATTAGTTCTTTCTTTTCCCAGTTGATAATTCCTTTCCAATAAATAAAAACTATGTTCTAAATATTATTTAAAATGAATTGCAACCAAGATAAAAGTAATATATGCAACATAATGGCATTATGTAGCCTTATCACATAGTATTCTACAGAACATTAAAGGATACATATAGCAAAAACTATGTAGCTCACTTGAAAATAAAAATTAATAAATTTAATCAGATTGCATAAATGGGAGAAAAAATAAAACTATAAATAATCTTCAGTTTATGGGAGGATGGGAAAATACAATTCTCAGTGAAAGATAAGAGTACAAAGTATTTTAAATCGTGAATATTACAGAACATATCTCTAAATATGCCAGAGCACAAATGTTTAACCCATAGAAATATGTACAAATTTCTTTAAATCACTATGAAGGAGCAACATATCAGTTAATTCCAATCAGTTAAGTTCACTTTAAATTTTATTGCAAAATATTTTCAAAGAAAGGACAGTGAAGGAAGAAAATGCAAAGAAAAACAGGATTTTCCTCTTTTTTATCCCCTTTTAACGCAACAAATTTTATTTACTGAAATATTTAGAATACCTAAAATAGTTAAATTACAAAATTTAAATCTTACAGATTTATTAGTTTATGTGTTGTACAGACATAATATAAAATGCCCCCCCCCCTCTTTTCTAAAGATAGATTTGTCATAGAACAGTATTCAAATAAAGTATTTTAAAAACAAGTTTACATGAACATTCATACAAAAAGTACTACTAAGTTTGTTAAATAGATAACAACAAAAAAAAAAAAAAAAATCTGCAAAATGCTAACAGAGTTTTTGTTTAATTGTTTGAAAAAATTTTTGAATAATTTCTAGCATTGTATTCAAGCAGTCATTCAAGTACTAAATTTTTACAAATTAAAATTGTAAAAGATTAAGTATGATCCAAATACATTTTTTCAAAACCACATTATTTTAGAAACGGAACAAATTTATACATTTGTACACCAAGGAACAAAAATTGGCATACATAGCTTCTGTAACCCCTTTGATTACCTCTAAGTATCTCATCACTAGCATATGAATACAATTTATTATTCAGTTAGAAATGTTTCATAGCATCAGATATTTATTAAAATTTTCAATGTTTATTACTGTAGCTGAAGTGATTACACTATTTAGTATAAATTTTGTCTACAGAACCAGAACCATCAAAATCAAGGCACTGAAGTATTTTTTTAACATTGAAAGCAGGCAATTTTTATAGGCTGGAATCTGGTAACTCAGGAAGTTAAAGATTCAGAGAATTTTCTAAAACAGTGGTTTTCAACTGGTGGTCCTTGAATACGTTCTCAGTGGTCCGTGAAGGGAGTGAGTGTTTAAAAATAATTGTGTTTTCACAATTTCATGCAATAAAATGACAAAAAAACATAATTGTTTGCAGTCGTTTTTAGAGATTTAAAAAAAAAAAAATGTTTCATAATCCTTAGAAAATACAGGCAGGCACAATATTAAATACAATTCGTTAAAATATTGTAGCATCTTGGACAAGCTTTTATCTTCAGATATAAGTATATGTAAACAGGATTCATTAACTATTATCAGCATCATTGAGTGAGTGGAAATAACATTCTCTGTGCTTTTATGAATTTTTCATTTTATTATTAAATTTTGTGGGAAAGTTTAAGATTTTATCCCTCCCTCCTCTTCCCCAAAATAATTCTTTCCAATGGTCCACAGGAAAACTGGAATTGGAAAAGTGGTCCGTGGGTTAAGTTGGGAACAAGTGTTTTAAACCAACCTGCTCTAAATTTAGTTAGGACACACAATATAATTGTATAGCAGTAGAATTATGCAGCTTAGTGGTTAAGACATCAAACATGGTAATTACTCTCACAAAGTTGTCAGTTAGCTTACAGTTTTCTTGCCCAGTTGTCAGTTAACGAGTATCTTAGCCATTTTTTGATTTAATTCTTGCCTCATTTAATTAATCACAAGAACCCCTTAATGCTCCTCCTCAACGGATCTCTTACAACCTCTTGATGGCAGGAAAGAGCTAATGACTGTTACTTAAAAGATGTATTGAGGAAGAATAGGGCCTCAGTAACCAGAGGGTCAAGGGTTCAATTATCAACCTATCACTGAAAATTACCAAGTACATGCATGCTCAATCTTTAGTTCCATAAGTTCCCTCAGCAGTTTCTGAGGAATGTCAATGTTCAGAAAGCTCACATTCTGATAAGGATTTAAACTGTGATGGGGAACCTATGCATATTTGAAAAGACTGTGGGTTGTACCACTTCATGACTGGCACATAAGTTGCTATCAGTAGGTATACGAAGTGCATAAACAAAATTTAATTTTGCATTTACAAGAAATGCTGATATTGAA
The DNA here is from genome assembly GCA_038373885.1 of Cheiracanthium punctorium. NCBI lineage: Eukaryota > Metazoa > Arthropoda > Arachnida > Araneae > Cheiracanthiidae > Cheiracanthium > Cheiracanthium punctorium. The sequence goes on from JAWZYV010009468.1 coordinate 195,001, forward strand.
TTACATAACTTGTAAAAATAAAAAAATATTTCAATAACACAAAATCTGCGTTTTAGAAGTACATATTTTTCAAAAAAAAAGGGCGGAGGCTAAAAATTGTGTTTTTGTGTGTTTTAAAATATGCACTGATAAGCAGACCAAGTGTATTACAAAAATGGTTAAAAGCTCCCTATACTTTTATATATAGTTACAGCAGAGTATATTAAGGAGTTTACACACTTCTCACTTGCAGGGAAGAATGTTTTGTAATGATTTAAATTCAAATATCTTTTTAATGGTGAATGTTTATTGTGATACTGAGTATGATTTAAGTTGTAGGCTGCAGCTTATTCAATATCCTTAATCAAGGAATATAAAATTTATTTACAGAAATCCCCTAGCCACAAGTTAATTAAAAACATCTTACACATCAACTATACATTCATCATAATTCGATTACAGTTGTGCTGAAGTTTTTAAAATATCAAATGGAAAATAAATGATATTCTGATAAATAGAGCAAGACAGTGTATTTGTTTTGTTTAAATACTCATAACTTTAACAGCTGTTTGTGTGAAACCAAGAGGAATCTGTTTCTGTTGTGATTATATTTATATATATGTATTCAAGCCATGCCTCCATGCTTCAGGCTATTTCGCCTCTATTTTTGTTTTTGATAATAAAATAGCCCATAGTTACATATTTAGCTTTCTTTGTGCTAAGTAACTTACATTGAAATCCTTTTATTTTGGTAGTAAGCATTCGGTTCCTGGGGCCTGACGTATAGCCGATGCTTACTATCCTTGTTTATTCCCTTCACTTCCATTTCATTTTTCAATTTTCCCAAGTGTTTGGATATGATATTTTGATGGATATATATACTATGCCTTTTTAGAATGTGATTTTTACATTCATTGCATATATTTGAATACCTCAACTGAAGTGTAATTAATTCCCTGGTTCGTAAGTTTAGCCGTTTTACTATATATATGTGAGTGTGTGTTAATATTACCAAAATACCCAAGTAATTTTTGGCTTAAGTTCATTTTAAACTAAATGCTAATTTTTTTAAAGGGTAAGGTATATACACTTAAATTATTTTCACCCCTTCACTTTTTTAAAGCATGGTCAACCATTTTATTTCAATATCAATGAAATAATTTTTATTTATACTAGTTATTTTATGTACAAATGAAAAAAAATTTTTGATCACTTATTGCAATTATTAAATTTTATTTTCTGTGCTTATTAACACCATTGCTTGAATGATGCTGTTAAATAATTGTAAAAAGTATAACTGATATTGGTACTTTATGAAACTTCAAAGATAATAAAAAAAAAAAAAAAAAAAAAACCCTAAATATCCAAATGAAATCAAGTTTTCAAGGCCTTTGATACACATAAAAAGTATTTTGTACTATAAAATGGGTTCAAATAAAAAACAGCGACAAACATTTTTCAAGAATGCATTTCAAATTGAAAAATGAATGAATTTCAACCCCCACCCAATATCTATCTGTATAACCAACTGTACTTTGATACAAGGTGAATAATGTCAAATGTATAAAGACTTAAGATCAGAATGTGGCATTCAGAATTCAGGAACATGCTTTAATTATTTGTTTGCGGTGAATTTCTTTATGAACACCAATTCGAAAAATTCTGTGCTCAAACTAATTAGAATAATATTGCAGAATATTTTTTAATCACATAGGCATGCATAAATACAAAAGATCCTTTATTCATCAGAAATAGAGAACCAACTTATTAGCAAATCCAATTTTGTGATTTTTGTCTACATCTCAGTAATAGAACATCAATATATTTATACTAAATCTATGAAATTAAGCATATATGCTGAAATAATGAAGAAAACATACATATGCAGTCATATTTACACAATCTGTCAAAAGTACACAAACTTGCACCATATGAAAATGTCATGTTAAAAAAGAAAAAATCCTTTAGAATGTTTAAGATTTATTTTAATCTTCAAAAACTTTGCTTTTAAAATATAGCTCAACAAGAATGATGTATCGATAAAAAGTAAAGGTTAGTTAACTAAAGTAAAAGGGTTAACAATTAGTGGCGCGTTTTCTTTTCACCAGGTATTTAAAAAAGTGAACTTTTCTAACATAAAATATGGAATTAACCAAATGATTACACCTTGAAATATTTTTTAAAATATCCAAAATGATAATTTATCTAAATTATATATATCCATAACATACACAATTTTCAGTTCTTTAAATTCAGTCATAAAATAATCTAAAAAAATATTGCAAGCCAATAGAAATTTAATAATTAACCATAAAATAAATTTTATGTTAATATAGTAAATTTGAAACAATAATCTAACACAATCAATTCCAACTCTTCTTGAATTCCTTCACTGAAGGAGAATACAAATAATTAAACAAATGCCACAAATGAGATTTTTTTTTCCATATAAATCTAAAAAATAACATATAATACTGGAAAAGTATATAAAGTACAACATCAATGCTCATATGCTCTAGAAAACAAATGGTAATGTGCATAATATACTTACTGTAATTTTGATATTAAAATATTACTATTAATTTAACTTTCAGAATATTTGGCAAATTTTGAACATGCACAGTGAAGATGAAGGGAGTTGCCCAAACAAAAATGCACAAAGAAAAAATGCTTTGTGAAAAAAAAAATATATATATATATAATTCAAGATTTTTATCATTTATGACAAGTTTTTATAATTATTTTTTTATAACAAATTTGAAATAATTTGATGCAAGTCCATGAAAAATGTAATAACGCAATTCGTTTAGTATGGGGGAGAAAAGGTTAGAAGTATAAGCAAATAAGTTCGTTAACTAAACAGACTTTTTTTTTTTTTTTCCCCCATATGACTACAAGAGATGCAGTTTTTAGATTTTCATTAAAAAAAAAAAAATAATAATAGTGTTCAGTATGAAGGTTAAGGCAATCTTTAATGCCAATTTTTTTCAACTTTTTTAAGATTAAATATTCTTGATACAATTGTAACTACACCTTTTTAAAAAATTTTTTAAGCATTATTATTTTTTTAATTAATGGAAGGATTACATTTAGTGCAGTAGAGGAGAATCAAGAGTTTAATAATACACAAAAGTTACATATAAAACATGCAAAAAAAAAATTGCAAAATAGTTTAAGAAACCGCTGTAGGGGGAAAGGTATTATGTATGATATGGATAAGGGATTGCTGTAACTGAAATCTTGAGGGGGGGGATCAATTTTTAAATTTTATTGCTTTAATAATAATATTTAATTACTACATAGCATTTTTATTTTAAGAGATTATCTTCCCCTTCCTAAATTTAATATTTACAATGAACTGTAACATTTGCATTTAGAATCTTTTTACAATGAATGAGATACTTATAGACTGATATAATCAGTGATTAAGAACTGGGTTCAATAGACATGATAATTTAAATAAATTTATAAAAGGAATACAATTAGAATATATAAATTATGTCTTTTTGCGGTGTAGTTTGATCTAATAAAATAAAATGCTCATCCTCCAGTACGATTTAATTAATTAGCAATTTTCCAATTTTAAATGCACGTTTACCCAATTAGAAAAAGTAAGAAATGACCTAAACATACTAATAAAACGAAAAGAAAATTTATGGGGGGGAAAAAAAATGCTTGAACAAACTTAAAAGATACTTTTGTTAGTTAAGATGCAAATGGGAAGTCAACAGTTGCATATGAAGCATGATTAAATAGCTTTTTACCAAAAAGGACAGAATGAGAAAGCAAATTTCAAGAATAATATTTATATCTTAAAAGAGAGAAAAACTTCTAGCTAGATCTTGACTGTTTAACCAAGAGATCTGGAAGTTGTATTTATATTATGACAAGCACTTGGTAAACTTCTATCTATAACTTCTATCAAACAAATGGGAAACGTGGAGATATGCATACGCCTGTTTATAATTCTTGCTATATTCATTCTTTTGTTAGGAATCATCTTTGATTATAGTCAGTTACAATTCCATGCACTAAAACAATATAATACAGATTCTCCTTTCAAAATAAGAAAAATCATTGCTATAAATATTTTGATATTAGAAAGATTAATTTTCTCTGTGAGGGAAAACTATTCATTTTGTAAAAACAGTAAAAATTATTTTTACTGCAGTATCTACTAAGAATGGAAAAAAAAACAGTTTATCAACTAGTGATCTTGTACTTTTAATATTTGCTTCCATAAACAAACTGTCTGTTGAAAAATAAATAAATAAATAAAATTTTAAAAATTGCAGTAAGGTCAAAGTGCTTCACTAAATTATACAATATTACACTATTGCCAACAGAAAGAATAGTAAGAACTTAATATTTATGTTATACTTCATATAATGTGGTAGTTTTTTTTTTATGATTAAACTAAAACCAATCTATGATTTTTTTTTTCAACTCCCTCTCTCCTTTGTAAAAAATAAAATAAAATCTTATAATTAAAAAACAGTTTGGGCAGTCCATGACAACATGACATATTAAGGAAAACAATTCATAATGAAGATATTCTTACATGTTAAATAAAAGCCATAGTTAGTTTGAAAAACCATTAATCGAATGCTGTATTTCTATTTACAGTTATTGCACAAAAACTATCCAAACAGAAGTAATAATAATAATTAAAAAAAGAAAGAAAAAGGCTTTCTTTTTTGTGATATTCTTGTTGAATTATATTCAGTACTCATTATTTGAAAGTAAAATACACCGGTATAAAGGGGATGATTTGAAAATTGGATATTTGCAGGTTTCTACTTGGCATCTAATAAGGAACCTCAGAAATGTGCTAAGCTCATGAAAAGGTAACACCATCAGTTAATTGGAAAGAGATACAAACTGTTGAATTTTCACACGTGACTAGCATATGCCACTTTATATGCACTTTCTGGGATGCAGATACGAAGATATTGCTATTGATTATGGTCTACATGCTTAATAACCTAATCTGCAAGTCAACACAAATTATATGCATTGGGGGGGGGGGGGGGAATTAGGATTTTAATGTTCTGGAACATGACTTGTAGCTGCTCAAGTTCAGTAGATCAACACTAACACTTTTAAAATAACCCACTAGTATATATATTTTCTTAAACAGAAGCAAACCATGGGCTTGGATTTTTTAAGGAAAAAAAGGGTAAAATTTGTGAAGATGTTACCTTATGGAACTAAAACATATAAGCAATATACACTGTAATTTTAAAATAATGCTTTCTCCTGTTCTTCCTCTCCAAAAATGGGAGTCTTTATGATGTGTTTTTTTTTTTTTTTTTAACGACTCTCCTGTACTATTTAAATAGATTTATTTAAGAACCAACAAGCCACGTTCCTGAACATTTCATTTTTATCTCAAGTGAATTCTTGAAGCAAAAAATAGTCTCTTTTACAATAAGATACTAGAATAATAAATATAATCAGGTAAAGATGATAAAAGACAAAATATATACTTGTTGCTTAGAGCATAACCAGGTCAATAATTCTGTATATTCATACATCCAGATCACAAATGTAAGATCAGGAGGGGTCAAAATACTCTGAAACAGTAAAAGTATGTCATAAAAATTATTTATCAGCTTCGTGAATTCAACAAACATTTAGACCAAAATCAAAAGCCATAACTCATATAATCTACAATTCAGAAGGAAACATAATTAGTTCCTGTGATATATAAATATGGAAGTTCATTTTCTCTTCAGAAAACTATGCCAAGAGTCTTTCACAGCTATCATTTATTTACTTTTGTTGAACTGTACAAATAATTACAAGTGTCCACATATAAGTCATTTAATATTGATGAAAGTTTACACAAATATACACAGCACAACTGTACTTCAAAAGCTCATCAACAATGCTTTGATTTCTGTTCACTGTTTTAATCATCACTTCCTTTAGAGACGTGGAAAGAGTACAAAGGCACCTTCGAGTCACCGAGCATCTTTGGAAAAAGTATGCAACTGCGAAAGCAGTGACAGAAAATATTACACATGTACATGCTCAGTGCGACCGCTATGATGGTTGAAAATTGACACAGTTCGGTTATCTTCTATGCTCCCAGAGCTGACAGGAGCACTGATGCCGTTGCTTCCACACGTACTAGAGTCACAAAGGTCTCCATTAAAAGGACGAAATGCAGTAAGGTTCACCAGGGTGGCAGATGTTGTTTTGGCAACACCCGTTGCAGCTACATTACCAGAACTAGTCCTTGTGAATGAAGCACTGTTTCTACCAAGGCTGCCAACAGTGCTGCAACGACCAACACTGCTTGTGGCACTGGTGCGACCAGTACTCCTAGCGGTATCACTGGTAGCATCCCCAGAATGGCTACCTGAACGTGAACCACTTTGATTGCTGGAATGGCTACCTCGACCTGAAATATTAATTAAATGTTTCATATTGTTATATGGAACATCTACAAATAAAATTTTAAAAAATAACATTATTTACAAATAATGAGACTAAGAAATTGTCAAAAAGGTCAATTGAGACAGGAAAGTGTTACGTAAGTAGGACTACTACAAATCTGCACAGTACAAAGGAAGGGTTTACACGGATTTCAATGGATGAATTTAGAGCAGAGTATTTTTGACATGAAAATCTAAATTTCACAAAACAACATTTATTTAAATGATACAACAAATGTAATATTTATATAAATTATTTATTTGAAAACATATGTGTTAATGTTGTTCGTTTTTTAAAACTTCAGGATGCTCTAATCAGTGCTTTTTTTGAGCACTGCACAACACCATAACTTCCTAATCAATAGCACATTTCCATTGTTCCAGGAATTTCAATTATTTCTCCCCTAATTCTAACCCTCCATCAAAGAAAATTTTATAAGTTTCTGCATCAGAAGCTGAGTTGAAATCTTCTTCATTTGCCAAACCTTCAAAAATCGTTTCTCTGCAAAACACTGGATGATTTCTTCATCTGTCATTTGACAGGTTCATCCCCATTGAGAATTTGATCTACAATGTTCTCTTCTTCATACAGTGATTTACCCTTAAATTTTTTCTTAGCATAAAGGAGTAACTCCCTTGCTCTATCCTTTGCAGAATTCCTCCTAAATCCAGACCACTCATTGTCATCAGTTTCAGAGTTGATGAATACAGAAGATGGCCATATGATGAATGACATTACATTAATTGTTTACATTTGTGTATGAGTGTGGATTTCCGCACGATTTGCAGATTTTTGAGAGTCAACCGTAGTTCCTTACTTATTACAACAGTACATACCTGCCAACCTTAGAAAATTAACATCAGTAAAATTATGTCCTCATTTCAGTAAATTTTTACCTCCCATCAGTAAAACTGAGTTCATTTATTTTTTTGGTACAAATAACTCGTGCTCTTGTTGCTTTTCATTCATAACTGAGCCTGCTCTACTTAGTGTTTTTTTTTCTTACCTGGTTTAATTAGGGAGGGGGGGGGATCTAAAAAACTAAATTTAAAATAGGAATCAGTTTTTATCTTTACGGCATTAAAGATTTAAATGAAAGAGTTGTAAAAGAAAAATATTTACTCACAAGAGCGATGGAAAAAGATTGAATTGAAAATCTGAACCTGCCCCATTCAATGAAGTGTTTTTTTTTATTGGTTTCCTTGAAAGAGGAAAGGGGGGGGGGGTTAAAAAATAATTTTAATTTCAAAATAGGAATCAATTTTTACTCTTATGGCATTGGAGATTTAAATAAAAGAGTGCTGAAGGGAAAATATATATTCTCTAGACGGATGGAAAAAGATTGAATTGTTAGAAATTGCGAACTTCGAAATTTGCCACGCAATCCGTAAAATTACTAGTCATCTCCGTACATCAGTAAATTAATGCCAAAATCCGTATATTTTACGGATAATCCGTAAAAGTTGGCAGGTATGACAGTACTACTATTATATAAGCTCATAGCAGTTATTAAGGTAAGTAGTTCCTTGTACGAAATGTTGTGATTGCAAAAAAATTTTGGTACTCAGAATTGGATGTAAAAATTCAATTTAACTATCTCTAAATTTACTTTGCAAGTTTTCGTGTAACATCTCAATGAGCAAAAATTTGATGAGTTTTTTAAGCCAGCTATATGTATTTACGCATATATGTAACACATATATCTCAAAAACTAGCCATAGAATGTTGAAATTTTATATTTAGGATTTTTGTAACATCTAGCTGCATATCTCCCTTTTAGATTTCAATCCACCGGTAGTTTATTTACAGGGCCACCCAAAATAATTTCAATGCACTAAGATTCAATACATTAAATTATAGTCAATCACTGTGTAAGCCATGCCCAATCCTTGCCATCATCAAGCTTGGCGAGTTTTGCCTCTTCTTTTTTGATTGCATTTAGAATTGTTGCAACAACTTGTGTGTGTATCTCCTTTTTTGCTGGGTAGTTTATTTACAGGGTCCCCATAAGACTTCCAATACATTAGAATTTCATGGTCAGTCACTATTTAGGCTATGCCCAAAATCTCAATAACTAGCTCCAACCTTGACGAAAGTTTGTTGCTTGATACATTTGATGAGAAATCTCTAAAATTTAATATTAATGAAGTATGGTATCTCCATTTTAAATAAAATAAGTTTACTTGAAGTGCATCAAACACATGTATAATGTAATAGATGTACAAAGAAATAATGTGTGTATACATCAATACATTGATTTCTAGACACATTAGAAAATTATGAATAATTTGAAATCCGTTTTCAACATTTTATTGTGCATCAAGAAATTCACCGATAAAACTAAATTCCTATTCCCTATTTTTATATTGTGTTTGTCTTAGCAATCTATTTTGTGAAGCAAAATAATGCATACTTTACATTAGTCGAAAAGGGAAAAATTATGCATATAAAAAAGGAAGTTTGCTTAATCACATTGCATATTCTGATATATTTTCCTCATATTATAACTAGGTAAATATGCCATTATGATTAAACACATTTTTACTACTTTTTTAGACAAAGAGAGAGAGCACTGATTGATATTAATGAACTAGTGACTAGTCAGTCCATAATCAAACAAATGTTTGACAGACTCAAATAATTTATTCACATGCAACAGCAAAAGAAAACAAATATTTGCAGGCTTTTAATACAAAACTGTGCTGTATTTTTATTAGTTATTAACTTTTTTTAAAAGTTAGTTTAATAAAGTGATAGTAGTAAAATTTATGCTAAGTAATTACCAATTTAGAAATCAAATTGCACTATTTTTGTAAGTGTCATAAAGAATTTATCGAAAAATTTGCTATGCAGTTATTCTTTAAAATTTAAAAATGTCCGACTATACTTTTTTAAACCTAACCTGACAGTGTGTGAAAAGCTGCAAGTGCCGTAATGCACAGTTTGTCAAGTACTCGTGTGTGCTTTCTGATCTTTCTCCCTTATAATCATATACACATTTTGTTTTACATAGAGGTGAAATATTAAATTACTGAGGACACTAATTTTAGTTTGATTATATAAACAGTTTTTTTCTATTTAACGACAAATTAAATGTAAAAAAGTAGTACATATACGTAAGAACTATATTATGAGGACGGAAGGACACGAGCCATAGACTTCCACATACTGTCAGGTTAAGTTGAACTAGATTATAGATTTTATTTCTGCCTTCATTTAATCATATGAGTTATGTTTGAGGAAATAAATACTTTCTCATAATGAATATTTTAAGTATTCACATAACAATTGTTAAAAGTTTACTTTCAACTGTTCATTTTGAATAAGACATTATACTTATGATGCAAATATGTAGCAAATGAAACTGTTAAGACACTAAATATGAAAGATATTCACTCTGTATTAAAAAAAATCTGATATGGACGCCACATAATTTCTTCGTATGCGTATTAAATTTTTTTTTGTGCAGTTCATTTAAACTTATTTAATTTGAAATTGAGGTACGAATACTTCAATAATATTAAAAGTTGGTGATTTCTCGAAAAATATAACAGCTATCACCAAGCTAGTTTCAGTTTTGGAAACTTATTTAAGACACCAAAAGTCACCAAACTTATCAACAGCTGTCAGAATTGTGGGCATGGTTCAAACAATGATGGACCATAGCTTTTAACATATTGAAGATATTCATATAAACCTCAGTAATATCGAAAATCTTTTGGGTATCCTTGTATACAAATTATGTGCTTGATTGCAATCAAGACAAGAGGTGCAAAACTAGATGTTGTAACAATCCTAAATAGCAAAATTTCAGCATTTTACGGTATGTTTGAGTTATGTGAGATACATATGTATATACAGGTATCACACTAACACTGATTGGATTCATGGTTGGTCATAGTTTTAATATTACAATGAAATAATTTTTTACACCTCACTTTAATAAAAACTGTTGGTATAAATATTTATTTTTCCTTCATCAAATCACAAAAGATAATTGAATTTACATGGCAAATGATAAAATGATGTGTGCTTTTACTTCCAAAAAGTAAATTTATCATTTAAGTTATCACTTCTTCAAAATCAGTGTACAAGAAGTGCCAACTGATGACTGAAGTGTAATTTAGGAGCTTAAGTGCATTTTATTTTCATTATGATAATTATAGGAAACACCTAAATGCTCAAATAATGTGCAAACTCTCAATCTGTCTAGAACAATAAACTGTCTATAATTATATACTGTGTTTAGGATCCTTACAGCATCATTATACACAAGTTTAAGTGTAAAGGTAAAAAAAATTTTCTATCATATCAAAATGATAAAATTGTATATGTTTAGTACCTCGAGGCTGGACATTATCTATAGCTGGTGCTGGCACTAAGATGCCTGAACCTCGCACAAAAGTATCATCTGCACATTGAGCAGTACCACCACTGGAACAACCTTCTCCACATCTAGTCTTCAATCTGAAATATTTTAATTTATTATTTCAAAACACAGTGAACTATGCAAAAATCAGAAACCTGTTATAAATGATAACATTTTAGATGATACTAACAAAAAGTTAAATATTAATTAAATATATCTGCATGAAATAGAAAAACATCTATAAGCAGACTCTTTTTCAGTTCTAAATAATTCCATCTTAGACAGAATTTATAATATAAATAAAAATTAATGAAGACTTAATTTATTCTAAATACATACATTAAAACAAAGTTGGACCTCAATATAAGGTCTCCATGCATATAAGGACACTTTTCTTAAGTCTCGACTCATTGAACAGGAATTCTACATTAGGGATTATCGGATACATCGCCAGGTTTAAAATACTATAATTGCCAATAAGGTTACTTTTGTCTGACTTATGAGTGATTTCACTTGTCAGTACAAATTTTTATCATTATCATTTCTCTAACTAACAAAGGAGAGAGCCAGGATGGCACTGAAGAACATTTTCAGAAACTGCAAAACTTAGAAAATATTGTACCAAAATCATGACAGTCCTGTATTATGGATTATTCGAAGTAAGATAAGGTGTACATCAGTACTTTGTTTGAGCATATTTGTAAACAACTTTATTTTGAACTAAAATTTTAAAAAATTAATTTCTTTCTGATTCCATTAATTTTAATTAGTTTAACTTAAAATTATAACCTATAAAACTAACATTTTTGGGCATATTAAATTTTACAAAAAAAATTATACTGTATTTATATAAATATAGTATAATTGTTTGCCATTATATAATACTTATTTAATGACAAATGTGTATGAATCGGTAAGGTCCCTTTCGCAAGGTTCCGAGTACTGGCTTTATATTGAGCAACTGTATATACTGCAAATACTATAAAGTTTGCATTAAATTTCAATTAGCATTATATTCGAATTCTTTTAATCTCTATAAATAAAGCAATGTGTAAACTGTCCGTTAGTTAGTTAGTTTGTTTGTTTGTCTGTGGCTTGCGTAGCTCCAAAATGGTGATCGTAGACCTACCAAATTTTGTATGGAAATTCTCCAAGACGGATCCCAACATACCTCGAAGTGATTTTTTCGAAATTCGAATTATTTTAGGAGATATCGATAAAAAACCTATTGTAAAAGGCAAATTTTTTTTCTACACCTTTTCGCAGTTGTAACCCCACAGTGGAAAAAGTGAGAATTTAAGTATATCTAGGTTGCCATATTTGGCAAGATTATTAAATGATTCAGACTCTTGAAGTAAAAATAAAAGAATAACGATTTTTTTAGATTATTTTTTAATTAAAATATCGTGTGCATATGAAATCAGAGCAGGAATGGAATCTTTTATACTCAAGAAAAATAGGATTTCGAAATTTTCCGAGACTAAAATGTGCCACTTTCTAATTTGGAGAAAAATAAAATGGTTGCGATTTTGAGAACATGATTCTAGCGCTTGGAGCAATTTAATGAGAGCGTATTTTTAAAAACAAGGTTTTATTGAAATATGGCCTTGAATTTTAGTTTTCGGTGCAGAAATAATGCAGTTATTAAGGTGATTTAAGAGAATTTAATGAAAATTCTGAATTTAGAGCAAGTCAATTGATTTAAGTTGGTTGAATTCCGCCAAATCGTAGGCCTACCAAATTTTGTATGGTCATTTGCCAGGACGGATTCCTTCGAAATTCGAATTAGAACATATGCTGTTTATTGCCTTATATTTGAAGCCAAAATGCGCCAAATACTGCTGATTTGTACGCATAGAAGTCAAAGTCAGTTGTGAAGCAATTACAATGAGCACTCTTCTGAAAACGTGAAAAAAGTTTCTCATTCGTCCGTACGACAGCAATGAAAAAATAAAACACAGTACTTTTTACAACCATGCTTCAAAAAGCACATTGTATGGAAATACACAAACATAGTTGGTAGAGATTGACTATGGAGTCATTAAATTTCAGTACTTATAATAAAATAATTTTTATAAAGAGCACTTCTTCATGCTAAGTAGAGAATTCTCTATGGTTTTGAAGACTTCTGTTTTTGCCATCTTTAACATTTCTCTAACCCTTACCTTTTCATATAAGGATGACAATTTCCAAATTTTGACATAAGGGGGATTGCAGCCATCCTCATGGCAATGCATAATCATCAACAGACAGATTACAGTTCCATATCATTAGCTTTACCCATTGAAAAATTATTCAATTGTATCTAGACCTTAGTTCACATTTACATGCGTAAATATAACACCAGTTTCCAAAAAATACTGCAATATAACATGAGCATAACTAATATAAATAATAAAAGCCCAGAGATGTCTATCAGTAGTAGTTCTAGGTTGCGCCAATTCAAAACAAAACTTTTTATGGTAATTGTACTTGCAGATCCACACTATTCGACTGATCAGCTTGAAATTTTGTACAGACATGTAAAACTATACGGAGAAGACTGTAGGCAACTTAAAAATTTTGAAAACCAGCCTGTTCCCCAATTTTTTGAAATATTCAGCAGCAGAGAGCTTACCAATTATAAGCTATTGTTTTTCAGAGTTTAATACATCACATTAAATATCAACTTAAGTAATAACCTCTAGAGTAAAAGTAATGTCACAAGCAAAATAATTTTAAACTTTTAATGAATCAGTTAACCTGAAACATCTCTTTTAAGATTACCAAGATTGACCCTTTTCAAGAGACCAATAAGTAGTCATTTAGTTATTCCATTGGTTTTTATAAATCATGGGCAATGAATAAGTATTGAGGCTCGTAGTTTTTAGAAGCTCACTTTTCGATCGCAAGGGGGTTTGTTTGTTTGTGGGATTACAACCAATTAGCTCCAAGTGGGCTCTAGGTCAAAGGGTGGGGTGCCTTCTGTGGAGGTCTTTCTTAAGTGTCCTAATCTGTATTTATGCTAAGTTTCAGAGAACACCACGGAAAACTCCGAATGGTTAGGTCGACGGACACACGATGGGACCTTCACACTTCGCCCGTCTACCATTTCCAGTGATATAACCACTGTGCCATGGTGAGGCCAATCGCAAGTGGGATTACAACCTGCTTCATCACTGAACTGCAGCTGTGTTTGCTTGAAATAAACAAAGCTCTAGATTTTTCATAGCTGTACAAAAAAAAAAAGTATGCAAGTTTTTTTCTCTCACAGTTTAAAGTAACCCATTGCCAAACATATCAACCACCATAGCAATTATATGTTTGTATGATATTAAAAACCCTTAGTCCATGCGATGTACACAGTCGTGTCATATTAATGTGACCACCTGGCAAAGCGGATCGCTGCGAGACGTGCAGGAAGAGAGTCAATTAGGTTTCTGAGGGTGTTCACTGAGATGTTGATCCATGCCAACTCCTGTGCCGTGGCCATCTGAGCTAGAATACGTGGTGAGGATCCATGGTGTAAACAACCCGATCGAGGTGGTCCCACAGATTTTCGATTGTATTTAAATCCGGTGAGTTTGCTGGCCAGGGGAATACGGTAAACTCATTCTGGTGCTCTTCGAACCACGCACATACTCTGCGAGCTGTATGACGCCTCGAATTGTCCTGCTGGTAGATGCCATCATTCTGGGGAAAAAATAATGCGCATGTAGGAGTAGACATAGTCCGCAAGGACAGATGCATACTTATGCTGATCTACTGTGCTATCCACAATGATGAGTGCACTCAGTGAATGCCAGGAAAACATTCCCCAAACCATAATGCTCCCTCCTCCAGCCTGGATCCTTCTGGCAATTGTTGCAGGGTGTTTGCTTTCAGACGTTTCACGCCGTATATGCCAACGTCCATCTGTCCAATGGAGCATAAAACTTGATTCATTGGAAAAAGTGACCTGCCGCCACTATGTGGACATCTAGTTGCGGTACTGGTGTGCAAATTCCAGGCTTCGTCGCCGATGAACAGCAGTCAGCATAGGTGCATTAACCAGGCATCTGCTGCAGAGGCCCATGAGCAGCAACGTTTGCTGAACCGTTGTTGGTAGCCCCCTGGTTCATCTGGGTGATCAGTTGCTCAAGAGTTGTACATCTATTCGATCGAACGCGTCTCTGTAGCCTTTGTTTGCCTCTTTCATCTATAGCCTGTGGTGCCCCACATGTGCCACACCGCTGATTTTGGATAGTGCCATTTTGCCATGCACGGTATACTTTTACCATGGCAGCATGCGAACAGTTCATAAAATTAGCCTTTTCCGAAATGCTTCCACCCTTGAACTGAAAGCCAATAATCATGCCCTTTTGGATGTCAGATAAATCGCTACGTTTCTGCATTACGGCAACGATTGAAATGCTTTCAGATGCCCTAGGACATCCTTTATATACACTCCACTGCAATGTGCTGCTATCTGCCTTCTGTGATTGGTTATTTCACGTTGATGTCGAAAGTAGGTAGTGGTCACATTAATGTGACTGGACTGTGTACAAAGAAGATCCCTGCTATTGAGTTAGATGAACTACTATGCACTAGTGCTAGTGTGTGGAATAGGCGAATTTTAAAATAAAAAATTAATAAAACTTACCTATTCCAAAAATCAATAATTAATTTTTTGAATAGACCTATACTGACAGGTCCACCTATTATACTGCTCAAATGATCACTTGTTTCAGCATAAGAGGTAGTAAGAGGAGAAACGTAGATAGGGTAGCCTATTGGTTGATCACATGAAGAATTAATAATGTTACGCAAGGCTTGCTTTGCATTTTGTATACTTCCTCTTTCTGGATTTCTATTTCTTAAATAAACAAGTTCTTGCTGCTGACCGGCCCAAAGACCTCGTACACATTCTCTGTTTACCTGAAACAAATAAAATAGCAAATATTAAAACATTTCAAAATAAAATCTTTGTGATTACATACATAATGGTGTCCACTGGATCACAGGAAAAAAAAAATTTCATGACCTTACAGGGCATACTAATATTTTGTTGATTTTGTTAATGTACCTAATTATGATTGCAATTAGACAAATCCTACTAAAATATTACTTGTAATACTTACACTATATAGTTTTACAAAAAACTAATTAAGAAATTAAAACAGTGACCAAATTAATAAGCTATGCATTTAAAATTTAAAGAAATATTATAATATTTTGTTGCTTTTGAGATGTAACTAACACCTTCCTCTTATGTCAACCAAATTCTGTCATACTGCAAATGGGGGACAAATTTTTCTCCATTGTTGCCTCATTCCCGACTGAAAAGGGAAATACTTGAACACAATTGTTACTCTGGATTAAAAAGCAAGACTTTTCTTTAAACAGAAAAATTCCTATTACAGATGAGAGAGGAGTAAAAGAAAACAAGTGTCTCTATTCAATGTGCGTGGCATTTTCCTGGTAATTCAGACGGAAGAGTCAGTTTGGTAATTTTCCTCCTATGTTATGAAGTAACCAATTAAAAATTTTGCTATGTATCAAAGCAATGAATGTACTAAGCATCCAACTGCTGAAGCCTAATTCTGATATATTAATGTTTCTGGCCATGAATGAAACTGTTAATAAATTTTGTAACTATAGTAGGGGAGAGGAGGGAGGATTGGGACATTTTTTCATAGATATTTTGTTATTCATTCTCCCTTATGTATTTGTAGATGCAAATGATTAGATAATAAACTTCCATGTTTTAGCTTATTTTTAAAAAATACACAGCATTTAAATTTTGAATAATTTTATTACTTTTAACTAATTACAAATTACAAGAATTATGTCCCATTCCTCCCTCATGGGTGGGAGGAGTGGGACACATTTGAAAATTTAAAAAAAATCAGTGAATATCATAATGAGAAAGGTCAACATTAAACAAAAAGCAAGACTGTTCTATTGATCCCACCAACTAATTGTGGGGGCAGCAATTTCATGATAATATCATTTTTTCTAACATACTAGTCATCCTGTTGAGGAAAATTAAAATTCCTTTTCATGCCTTTCCTCAAAAATTTAACATTGTAAGTTCAGTGTCATTGTCAATACTCTCCATCCTTGCAACGTAGTAAACAAACGATTGTTTGGAGAGGAATTTGACAAGCACAAAATCATTTTCTCTTATATTTGGTTTGTCTTCCATCCAGTCAATCTCCTGTGCTGTTTCCATATCATCATGCACGTGATAATCAAATATTTCATCATTGAAAATGTCATGTAATGAAATTAATGACTCGTTACTATCACTGGATTCATCTTTGAACTGCATTTCTTTTTTCATTTTTAGGATTTGCACGTATAGGTTTTAGTTTGCACTTTTTGTTTTCTAGTCTGGCAGTTCTGCTTCTTCAATTTCCTTCTTCTCGAGTGTATCTGTTAATATCTTTGTTTGTCCTTTTTCCTTTCCTTTATTTTTAGTGATTGACTGTCATATATTTTAAATTACATTGCTATTAAACAATTGTACGCTGTGTTTCTGACTTTAAAAATACAGTGCATGAAGCAGAGATTACTTTAATTTCAACACTGTGATTTTTGTATTCGGCTTTACATTTACACAACGCATCATGGGCTAGTAAATTAAAAAAAAATTTAATGTGAGAATATAGTTTCAGTACCAAAGTTAATGACTGTTACAACAAAATCTAACAAAATGTTTGCTATGTTTAATAATAGAAGGGAGGACTGGGGCATATCCCAGTCCTCCCTCCTTCAGAGTGTCCCACTCCTCCCTCTACATACTGCTTATAAAAAAATAACTTATAACTATATAAAAAATAACTTAATAAATAAAAAATAAATAATAAAGCATTTTGGTTTTAGGCTTAAATAAACTGCAGATAAACATACATTATAAGAATTCTATGACATCCTATTCTGTTTGTTCTACAGAATGCTTGAGTAGAGAAATAAAACTAAAAAAAGTTTTCAAACTAACTCTGGAGATGACAAATTTAACTTTTTCCAAGTACGAGCTGAAAGTTGAAGCTGAATAAACTACAAATAGGAAACAACAACAAGCTATATGTATGCCATCTGTTAGTGAAACTGGAAATGAAAATAAGTTTTTTATTTTGTCACAATTTTAGATGTCCCATTCCTCCTCCTCTCCCCTACTGCTTTGTAAAATGGTTTATATGTTTCAATCAATGAAGATGACTAATTTTAATTGTATGTAACTATGAATTTTATACCAACCGCTAAAACATTATGCAAGATACTTAAGCAAAATTAAAATCAGAAATCAAGAAACATAATGTGTAATTGAGTGTTATAATGAACACCAAGCTTGCTTGGCGATATTGGGATTATGTGAAGATATGCAATATGTTTTCATAAAGCTTGTGAGGCATGAATGTGTGAATAAATAATAACAATACCACAAACATGAAGTGTGTTGTGTTGTGCTTTTTAAACACATGCCTAATGGTGTGTTTAAAAAACATGCTGACATTTTTTTTTATTTTTACAGACCCATTTTTGAGGATAAATCTCAATCTGTGATATATATCTCAGTTGCTTGGTAATTGAGTTTTTTGGTCACTCTAACACATAAGTACCAAAATCACTTGCATTAAATACAGCAACAACTTTATCATGTTCAGCTGATGTCTACAATAATAGAAATACTCAGCTTAAAATGCATTAAACACAATAATGCTGGTATTCTGCAGCATATTTTCATACTTATATATATAATCCAGTCTATTTGTTAACGATATTGTGCTAAATGGACAATAATCAAATAATATAATGACTGAAAATAGATGAAATTGCACACAACTTCACATTTGTTGATTTTGTCATTAACTGACTTGCTTTTTAAACAAATGCTTGGAGGGGAAAAAACAAACAAACAAACAAACAAAAACCAGTACATGAAAGTTGCAAAACTAATATTCTCTTTCTCTCTATATCTAATTCATTTTACACCAGGAAATGAAAGCCACCAAGTATACAGTAATGAAGTTTGAAGAGTGAAAGTGCTTAAGAGACACTATTTCACTGCACCTGTTATAGTTATATAGTATAAGCAGGCCAAAATTATTTTGATGAGTATATTTCTCTCTCTCTCTCTCTCTCTCACACACACACACACACACACACAAAAAAAAAAAAAAAAAAAAAAAAACAGAACAAACAAAACTACTTCTTTTTTTTGTGTGTGTGAATGAAAAATAAAAGAACAAAAATTAAATACATACGATTCAATTAAAAATTTACCTTAATAACTCTGAAGCTAAGATACCTCTTGTTCAACATAATAATTTTATATTCATCACAACCATCTTCAAAAACATGCCTAAATTCAAAAGAAAAAGCATATTCCAAAAATTTTAATGTTTATCACAGCTAAAAGGAATCAAATGCTGATGGTTAAAACTGAACAATGCTACTTTTTTACATGCAGTACATACTCTTGAAAAAGGGCTAAAATAAAATAAAACTATTTTTATACGTGTGCAAATTTATAGGGTACACAAGAAAAATGTATAGACTTTGAGCTCTCATTGAAAATTTATTTTTCAACCTACAAGGTTAAATTAATAGAAAACAAAGTATTCTCCAATTTTAAAAATAAGTGTACTTTTTGGTCAAGCTGAAAGTAAATGTCAAAAGTGGGGCCCTTTTAAAACTGATATATTTCTGATTCATGGTTAATATTATTCTTCACACCAAAGCGTATAATGGGATTGCTGTGAAAACTGCTTGAATGTAATCTAAAAGAGTCCAGGTTATGTAGTTTATGATAGTACATCTCATTTTTTATTGCATAAGAAAAAACTGAGTGACATAAGGTCTCAACAGCAAGCAGGGAACTTGGCTATCTACACATAACATGATTTTTATATAAATAAAAAATAATAAATTTAGCCCTATAAATTTAGCCTTATACGTAGGAAATTTAATTTTCTACAGCAGCTCAAAGTGTGTATACATTTTTCTGGTGTACCCTATATAAATGCACACATATTGAAATACATAAAAATGTTTATAATGAAAAAATCAGTGAACGAGAATAAATATTGCAATCCTACAGTATAATATGTAATTTAAAATGTAATAATGCTGTATATTTAAATTTAAAATGTAATAATGCTGTAGTAATTTTTTACATGCTGCATAGTTTTGTTTTAAAATGTAGTAAAAAAAAAAAAAAAAGTATAAAATTACTTGTAATTTTATACATTTGTTTTCTTTCAACTTAAATTAAAATTTGCTTAACATGAAAAAAATGTCACTTTTTTAAGTAACTTAAACAGATAAAAGAACATGAGATTTGAAATAGATTATTTTAGGAGTTTTTATTGATTATGTATAATTGTTATGTAAATAGATTGCATTAAGTATTTTGTGTATGATAATATGTATATAAGCAAAAACTTACAGTACATTCCTATGAACAAAGTGTGTTTTCAGAGAAGCATGTACCTAAAAACATTTCCGACAACCTCAAAAAAAGTATTCAAGGGTACGTCAAACTTTGTATGTTGGTTTCATAAATATACAGCATTATTCTTCATAAGAAAAAGTGAATAGAGTAGTACATAATAACCCCTCGTGAAATAATTAAAACTTTGTGAGTAAAATTTTTTTTCTTCCAGATTTTTTAAAATGTGAAATTTGTCAGTTTCCATATTCTGAAATTTTCTAGCCAAACAGCCAGACCTAAGAATTTCGCATTCCAAATTCTTCTGCCAGAACAATAGCATTTTCTTTGAATATCACTCTAGAAATTGCTTGATTTGATTTTGGGAAAACAGCCAAGTATCTACATGAGGGATCTAGGCCGAGTGGGGGGTTGCCCTCCTTGGTGATCTTGATCCATATTTATACGAAGTTTCGGAATAAACCGTAGGACTGCGATCGGCTAGGTCGATGGGCACGACCCACGTTTGAAACAGACATTTTCTGTCTCCCAGTTCAGAGTGCTATGTGCTCGGTTACTGGAAATTGGAGTTATGTGTTATGTGATGCTATAGAAAACCTACACGAGGGGCATCTGCCTTGGTCGGAGAAGTTTTTCAGGAGTTCTAATGCATATTCAGGTTAAATCTGGAGAAAACTGACCAAAACTCCCAACCGTTAGATCAACAACCATGTGTTTGGCACAAACGCGAGACCTTCACACTTAAGATAAAAACAGTTACCTCAGAAATTCTTGCATTAAAATATAACAAATATGAATCCACTGTATAGGCACAACTTGTTAGTAGATAAAAACTTAATACAAACTTGTTTGAATATTACTTTCTGGTACACTGTAAATGTACATGGATTTTGTATTTTTTTACTTCCAAGAATTATGCCTTGATGGATGATTTTTATGCAGAGGCGGATCTACGGGGGGGGCTATAGGGGCTATAGCCCCCCCCCATTGAAACTGAATTTTGACTAGATAGAATAGAGTTTTGATGCTTAGTTAAAAACTGCGTGTCTAAAATGTTATTTTGAAATTTTAACTTACTTTTTTGATTTCTAGACTTGACCTCAATCAATGGTTTTTAACCCTTTCGTCCCCAGGCTACAGGTATTTTCAAAACTTGAGTCCCAAGGACTCGCCCGAAATTTCCTCTCCTCCTTGAAACATTTCGGTTTCTTTTACGGATGATCAGTAACCTAGTTTTACTATATATACGTGAGTAGCGCAGAATAGCTAATTGTTTAAACAGGTTATGGCAAATGCAGAGAACAGTGTTTGAGCGATGATGTCCATTCACCCCCTGCAAAGTCATAAAAAGGGGGAGCTAAAAATACATATAATTCACTGTTAAACATAAACAGTCTTTGCTCGCGCCTTGTGTGGTGCGCGTCTCGGATTCTGTACTGATGTGTACCTGATGTGGGATACCTTATGATAGATGTGCACATAGGCCGGACACCCCTATGATTTCTCTGTGACTAAAGTGATCGGAGGCAGTGGGAGGGGCTGAGAGCTACCACATGGTCCCGAAGATGGTTTACAAGTTCATGAACAAAAGATCGGTACTCTTTCGCTTTGGAGAAAGGGGAAAGCGCGGCGATCCCCCCGAAGGCAGAGGGGTGAATTCGCCAATTGTCATCTTTAGGACCCCCTTGGCAGCTGAATGCTCCTCCTAAAGCTCCCGATGATTTTAGTCACAGCGAAAGCATAAGGGTTGTCTGGTCTATATGTATTTTGACGTCTGTGGATGTACATATTGAGGGTATGGAGGAGTGTAACATAGACATCAAGTGACTAGGAATCCCAAGTGGCTATCTCCTGTATCATTGTGAAAGGTTCTTTTGTTCCGCCATTTGGATTTTCAGGGGTATTTTGAAAGAATACTATTACTATAACTAATTTTTTTTACCTGGTTTTCGGACATTTACTGTTTATACAAAAGTACACCCGTTTTGAATGTTTAGGAATTATGGAAGAATTTCTTGGAAGTACTGTAGTCCTTTCTAAGCAGGCTTCAAAATCTTAACCCATTGAAATTACTTTCGCCACTTGGGCGTTCTTTTCGGGTTAAGCGCTAGTAGGATTCATTTGTTTTCAATTTAGCCCCGTTCGTGTGTAGAATTCAGTGGCGGCCCGTGGTCAAAACTGTTAGTGCAGCCGGAAGCATATGAGCAGCCCCCCCCCCCCTTCCTCCAGAAAGGAATGAAAAATCTTTGTTACTGAATTTGAAAGCTGGGGGATTGAGCTCTCACCGAGGAAAAAGAAATTACATAAAAAATGCAAGAGATCCTATTTTACTTCCATAAAATTTACATAAATTTCAACCAGCCGCTCTTATCCTCAAAATTGCATTCATCCGTGTCTGATTCGAAGTTTCCTTAGAATTTTCTTTTGTAATGATAACTTGAGAAGAAAAGAAAAAAAAAGAAAACTTACTTTTTTTATATAAGTCAAATCAATCCTCCTTTCTTTTAAACTTACGAATCGGTCAGTGATGTCCTCATAAAAAGGCGTTGTTTCAATTCAGATATCAATAATTTTAAGAGCTCTTTAAAATTTCCAATGTTTAAAGAATTTTCTCGCTCGCCATGTCCTCTAAATGCCAGTTCTTGCTTACTTAAGAGCAATACTGCTTTGATGGGTAATTGTCCATTCATAAGCATCTATTCAGGCTTACCTTCTTGATAAATTCAGCAATATAAAGTCAAGAGTTTTCCGAACATATATTCTCCTTACCCCCCCCCCTCACTTTTCCAGCCAATCAGTTAGTCGAATTCACAAGTGCAGCCGTCGTTAGAAAATCTTTCATCAGCTGTATCTTAGCTACATACTCCCTATGCCGGAGACACTGCTTACATAGTCGTTGCCATGGCAACGGTGCAGCCAATAGCCAATTTCGTTATCAGCTATAAGGACTGTACCAAGACTCATAGTTGAATTGCGGGAAGATTAAAGGGCTTTCTTTTCTGAATGAGCGATCCGGCAGTTACTACAATAAGTTTTTTTTTTTTTTTTTTTTTGAGATTTTTTTTTTATTTACCATAGAAATTCCATAATTCTAATCTGAATTTAAGAAAATTAGTAGAATAAATTATTTTAAAGTATGCGCTGATAATTTCAAGTGCAGCCCGGCAGTACTTGCTGTATCCCACGAGCCGCCACTGGTAGAATTTAATTTAAGTGCAAATATTATGGCCTCAAGAAAGCGGTCATTGAATCGTAATATAGGTGATTATTTTATGAAAATTCCGAAAAATGATAATTTGTCTAGTGAGAGTGAAAGCGCAAATCATCAGGAAGAAATCATAAATGCACAGCCCCAGAACAAGCTATTTCAAGGAGAACAGCACTCACAAAATATACCACATGCATCACTAACAGGCAGTTTGTAAAAAGGTGCATTATTAGAAAGAATACAATGATATCACTATGGAAAAAAGAGGTATGATTTAAATTAATTTTTTCAGACGTTATTTTTCCTATGAAGTATAAGTCCTAGCAGGTTCGAGTATTTTATTTAATCGGAAATTCGCACACCTTTCTGGAAATTCGATTACATAATACTATATGTAGGCAGAAAAATGAAATATCCAGGCGATATGTAAAAAATCGTGCCAAATGTCGCCAAGCTTGGATAATAAGGGCCTCTGAGAGAAATTTTATAAGGCGGGGCGAAAGCCTTCCCGGCCCCTTTCGTAAAGCACTAAAGTTTCGAAAAAACAGGAGGGACGGAAGGGATTTTTTTGTAAAACTGGTCTTTTAAATGATTTTCATACAAAATGCTAAAAGGAAAGAGAGTGGGAGGGAAGTTTGTCTGATATATAATGTTACTTTTAATTCATGTTCGAAGATTGAAAAAAAAATACTAATATTTAAATGGTAGAATTAACATTTCTGCCATGTAAATCATTTTAGAATTATCCCAGATAGCACAGTTGTCCATTTTATATCCATTTCTGATCCATCTCGCCCATATTACGTCCATGTCTATAGATAGACATCCAGAAGACATCTATTTATGGACATAATCTGGGAAATCCAGAAAATGTTCATGAATAGACCAAAAATAGACATGAAATTTCCAGAGTAAGTCTTTTTTATAGACGTATCCCAGATAATCCATAGTACCTTAGTGAAATGGCAAGCATGGATGGAGATGTCCAAGACTTGACCTACCTACATAAGTAGGGTATGGACCTACATAAGTAGGTCCATATATAGACATTGATGTCCAAGACTTGCCCATACTAAGTCCATAAATAGGCAAGCATGTCCATAATTACGCCTATATAGATGTCTATTAGACGTCATATGGGCATCCTATAGTGCCATATTGACGTAAAAGGGACGAGAATCCGACGAATCCTGGATGTTTAATGGACATGTCAACTTGTCTATATGACGTCTTCTAGGAGGGTTCTGAACAAGTTTGTGTTATCTGGGATGCATTCGAAATTTAGTCTGTTTAAAAGAAAAAAGATTTTAATTACAGATCTATAAATGAAATTCTTAACGCATTCTGAAAAATTTACGGACGCACTATAGCTGAACACGGGCTCCAGGGCGATGCTCCGCCTGTACCCCCCCCTCTCGTAGGGCCTGTGGATAACCGCACCCAAATTATTGAAGACCCAGTAAGTTAGCCCCCCCCCCCTTTACCCAATCCTCGATCCGCCACTGTTTTTATGCATCTTTTTTTTTTTTTTTTTTTCGATTCTCAGATTTGGCTGGATTAATTTCTGCCTTTTAGCTTCATAGATTGTTTCTATCTCATTTAGCTGAAGGTGGCAATTTGATCATTGAAAGACTTGGAACCAGATTGCAGGTCCAAATGCCAACGTATTTTGATAAATGAGTTCCAATGCATTTCTTTATATTTCCATGGTTTTTGTATTTCTATTACTACCATTTTAATAACATGGTTCTGTTGCATTCACTTTTCTGTTTGCTTATCTATTTTTTTATTATTTTTATTTATTTATTTTATTTTATTTATTTATTTTTTATTTTTTTTGTGTGTGTGTAAGCATATAATTTTTAGCTCACAGTTTACATTTTCTATATATATTCAAATCAGGGTATAAAATATAAATAAGAACCTTAAAGCTAAAAGTGAAGGAACACTAGAGAGGACAGCATCCCTCCATGCAGGGTCTGCTTCATGGGTAATAACCATAGTCTTTTCATAAGTACTAATTGCATCATACAAAGTAGAATGTTCTTCATATTCATCAGATGACATAAAATGATCCTGGAAAAGAAAAAAGTTTAAACGCTGTCAGTTGCTGAGCTCCAGCTTTTACAGTACAATACACTAACATCATAAATTAATTAAATAATGCAAGTATCAAACTCTTTTTGAATTTCAAATCATTAAAATCAAAAACATGTTTGAATTGTAATATATTTAAAAATGTATATGTATGTGTGCTTAAATATTATATATATACCGTATTTACCCGTGCATAAGTCGAAAAATTTTGGACAAAAAAGAGACTTTAAAGTTGGGGGGTCGACTTATACGAGGGTCCTTAATTTGTAATTAATTTTTTTTTTTTATCAGAAGTCAAAAATGCCCCTTTATAAGACAAATGTTCTTTTCCCGCCTTCCATAGCACAATGACGTCTTATACAAAGATTGAAAACGTGTATCATGTTGTTGGATTACAGCCAATTAGCTACGCGTGCGCTCTAGGCCGAAGGGTAGGGTAGAGGTCCCCCGTGGAGGTCTTTCTAAGGGATCCTAACCCAATACATGTACATGATGAGCCGATGACGACGAAGGAATTTTGTAAATTGCTTGATGAGTCCGATACTGAATCAGATCTTGAATCAGTTTAACTTTGTATATTATTATTTTACCATTTCATGCTATCAGTAGTGTCATATTATTATTGTTATTATTCATTATTATCAGTTTAATTTTGTAGACTACTTTTGTATGTTATTATCTTTATTATTGTATATTAAGTACTTTCTTTTTTTTTACAGATGATTTTGAATAAATGTATTTAAAAAAAATTAAAGTTTCTTGATTGGGAAAGTGGTGGGTCCACTTACACGTTGGATTTTTAAAAAATCAAATTTCTTAATCAAGAAAGTGGGGGGTCGACTTATACGCGGGATCGACGTATACGCGGGTAAATACGGTATATCAATTTTTGCTTTTTTTCCATTCTAGCTTTTTTTTAAATTTGTATTTTTTCATGATTATTTTGTTTAATATTTCTCTTTTTAACGAAAAAACCATAAAAAAAGTCTGAGGAAGATGCCCTATGAGATTTCAAAATAAGATGTCGCCATCATAGAAATGGAAATAACAAAGTAAACCTGCAGCATGAACTTTAGTTTTACTTTGTTATTTCCATTTCCATGATGGCGACATCTTATTTTGAAATCTCATATTGGCATCTTCCTTAGACTTCCCCGCATTGTTTGGGCCATTTCCACGTTATTCTCAATAGCGATAGTCGTGCCCCTGGTTTGAATATCATGGTTCTTTTTGTCGTGCAACCTAAAGAAACCTTCCAATTTTTGTTTCTTTTTTATTGTATTTATTTAGCAGTGGAACCTGATGATAGATCTAGTAAATACAATTTTCTTCTATCTCCAAATCAAAGGGTGGAATTCTGCCCCGGTGGTTTACGAAATCGTCGGTTGTTAGCTGTCAACTGGGCAAAACCAGTTATTTGGTTACCGACTGCGCTAACAACTGCGGAGGAAAACGGGAGGTCTTTTAGCCAATCGCATGAACCCCTTGACGCTCCTCCTTAAAACTCCACCTCAAGACGGGGCAAAGTTAACGACTGCGAAAAATTAACGACGAGCGGAGAATCCAGCTGTTAGATATATATTGTTTAGGCTTAGAAATCTCACAGTTTCAGTGGAAGTAATACGTCGTACCATTCCATTTGAGTCTTTAAATTTTGTATTTTTTCTGGCTGGGTTTTATTTTTTTTTTATTTTTTTTTTTTTTTAAAGAACTAGGTGCCCAGACCCCCTAGACTCGCTACGGTCACTTTTCGTATGAATCATTCTGCCCCTGATAAGACGTATTCGCAAAAAAAGACATAATTTCAGCAGAAAAAACCCAAAGATTGGATCAGATAGAATGTTACTCAGCTACACGTTGCTTGGTTCTTTCATGTTCATTGGTACATAAAAATTTAAACTTCACACTACAGTAGACCACTCCTCCATATCACGGTAGATATTTTGTTATAGGAATCCGTGTTCAACGGGTCCTGAGCTATACTCCACCTGGAGTGTGGACTCTGCGTATAATCGCTGGAAAAATTATTTGCACTCCTCAGAAACACAATGATTTTTAATGTTGCCATTCAAAAGTTATATTAATTAGGAGTTAAAGAGTAATAAAATCAGAACATTTGTTTCAGCTGTATTTTTAATTATGTAAAACCTATTGGACACCTTGCGTATTTGCCACCCATGGCAATTTTTCAATATTTGGCGACTTGCATATATGTATAGTTAATAATTAGTTCTGAGAAAACAGTACTTCACATGTTTTCTTTGATAAAAACTACGGAATAGCTAGGATAGCTTGCCACCCATGGCGACTTCTCATTATTTGGCGATTGACACATGCTCACAACCTATAATTACTGTTCATGCAAGGTTCCCAGAAAACTGTTATCCATATTTTCATATACATAATCCTTTGCAGATTGGCGTATTTAGCACCATGAATTATATCATCTCGCCGCGCTGGCAAATAGGCATAGTTGTTAGCCTAGTTGTTTATTTCTCTGCCACTTAAGCGATAACGAAACCACTCGAGCGATGTTTCGTCTTCTCGCTCGCCCGCCCGCAGCTGTGTTACGTAATCCTTTGGCAGCTCGCATTTGCATCTTTCTCTTCGTGCCGCGCCAGGTTGTGACGTCATGGCAGAAGTTATTCGGCTGAGTATTCCTCCGCGATGTTGTATAAGAGGCGGCATTTTTCGCAGGTGAACGAGGTATGTGTTTACCGGTCGTGCGGCGCTTGGCAGGTATTTTTTCCTGCGGCTCGACATGAGACCGTATTGTTACAATGATTTTTCGTGTACATTTAGTACTGGATCCGATAGTTTTAGTACTGGAGCTAATTAATTCTTTTTTAAGTTCAACTTATTTAATATGTGTTATAAGTTAAATAAATTTAATTTGATTTTAAAACTTTGTCTTTTTTCAAACCTGCCAGCACACTCTGCTTAAGTATTAGTCAGTTTTAGAAGGGTAGTATGCCTACTACCAACAATAGTTAACGCCACCAAATATGTCTACTGGTAGCAAATAATCCAGCTGGACCGAACCGCCTTTAAAATAATCTGCACTTTAATTATTTTTCAATTTCAAGATACTGGGTTCCAGCATTCTGGAACTCGAAGCTTAGATTCACCCTGCTTGGGAAGATACTACTTTGCCAGATCATTCCTAATGCCAAGATGGTGCTTTTAAAATCAGTTACAGTTAGTTATTCTGTTTTGGAAAAATGAATAGTCGCTCATTCTAAACTCCTGTTGTCTAAGCAAACTTACTATTTGAAAATTGTCAACTTTGTGTAACAACACTTTCAGCTATTTATTTTATATACTTTTTAATTTGGCATAAACTGGGTGTAATTGTACATCTGTTTGTGAATTTAACGCGATTACATACTTGGAAATGCTTTGTTGCAAAGGAATGAATGATTTTATGCCAAATCATGGTTCAGACTCTTTCCAGAGCAAAAAAAAAATAAGCACTTTTTAAGGACCCACAAAATTTTCTTAAGTAGGGTCTATCCACAAATGATGTCACGCTTGGAGGAAAGGAGGGCTGTGAAATTGTGACGAGGTGGGAGGGGGGGGGGGACAAGGTGTGTGACATTACACATTAAAATAAAACATTTAAAATCAGAAAATTAAATTTGATTTCTAGGTGGACAGCCCCTTATTACTTTGATGGACAGCCCTTATTACTTTCGTTATTCCCAAACTTTAGATTTTCTTATTGTAAAGTTGGCAGGTTGTTGCTTTAAGTGCAAATGTGCCAATTTTCCAAAATTGAAAAGCCCACAATTTCTTGCACATGTATGTACAAGCAATTAATACAGACAAAATAATTCCTTTTTTTCTCTCAAGTAACATGTATGTCCATATACCGTAATTTATGGGAGAAACGCTGCACCCATCGCACCCACGAAAATGAGCTTAATTAACTAGAAAATTATCAGAAATGTCGCACCCGCGATCCCCTCCCTCCAGAAAAAAAAAAGAAACATCGCACTGGGATGTATTTGGGGGGGGGGGGATAAGCGGTAAAAATATCTCCTTTCCCATATGTTTTAAAGTATTTACCGCTATTTTACGAAGCTTACAATTTCCATTTTCAAATAATCAGTGTCCGATTTTATATAAAACATCAGTTTTTATATTCACAAAGGCAAATTTATAGAAATAAATAACTTGTAAAAACTTCTTGCATTCGCAAAAAGTTCGGACAGTATAGCACATGCTGATAAAGTGAAACAGCGATCCGATGAGCAGGCTCCAGTCAAAAGTAAACATTTTTTTTTTCTCCGCGGGCGGCCAGCTGTTGCTTACGTAATGAGTGTGCTTCAGCGAATTGTTTGTTTTAAGCTTTGAATATTGCGTGTTGTTGATATTTCTATTCATTTATTACTTTTGATATTTATAACATTGGGTTTTTTTTTTTAAACCACTCAGCGTTTCCTGAGCTTGCCAATTACTTGTAGTGTAGTTGAGTTTTTACTTTAATAATAGCTTAAGGCAGTGTTTATTCGGTACAGAACTCCTTCACAGGGCGCAAAGCCGCACGGCGAAAAAGCAGAAATAACTTAAGATAAACTTTTAGATGAACTTTTTTTTTGAGGGGGGGGGTAGAATGGTTAAACTCGCACCGGGCGCAACAGACTAGTTTTGGTTGAGATTCAGTATTTTAAGAACAATCAGGCCCGGACTGGCTCCTAAGGGGGCCCTTGGCTATTGAAAAGGGGCTCCAACTTATGACGTCATCGCGTACGTCATCGTTACGGTACGATCAATATGAACACAGCTTGAGGCTGGAAAAGGGGAACGAAAAGTTTCGATGCCAGACGATTTTTTATGGTCGATTACCACTAGAAATTAAGCACTTTTTAAGCACCTTGCGGCTATACTGAGAAACTTTAAGGATATAGGTAAAAAATTAAGTACTTTTTAAGCACTTTTTAAAGGCCTTAAAAATGAAAAAAAAAAGTAAGTACTTTTTAAGGTATTTTAAGCACCGTCCGAACCATGCAAATCTGGCAACCATTATGTTTATTTTTTCAGTTTTTTATTAATATCTTATAAAATAATTCGATTTTCAAAATTTAAGTCAGCTTATCAGGTTCCTCGGAATTTTTAAAATCTGTGGTCACCTTAGTCGAAACTCAAATCCCCACGGTTTAGGAGGAAATAGCCCAACAAGCTTTGACAGCGGCCTTTACTTTTTTTAGAATAGAGAGATACATTAGCTTGGTGGTTATTGGATGGATATCTATATTGTATGTTTAGCTGTTTTACATTTTATATATATATTAAGGCTTATGACCGATGCGGCTGCAACCCGGACGTAGAAAAAAAAATTATATAAGCCGACACAGCATTTAAATAAATGAGATCCAATTTCTTTTTTTCTTGTACATGTATGGTTTTTTGTTCTTTTGCTGATACAGAAAATTCTGCTTTTCAGGTTTAACCCAATTCAATTTATTTAAGGACTAATAGTAAAGATTTTAATAACAAAGAAGAATTAGCATTTGCAGCTGGCCATTAGTAGGTAAAATTATTTCTAGAAAAAGGATTAGTCAAAAAATTTTATCATAACTGCTACCAAATATAATCACCAAATATTTGGCGGCTGTGGCTGGTTATAAGTAGAAAAAAGAGAAGACTGCTGAATTTTTGTATGTGTTACCATATCAAGACTTTGCCAAGATGTTCATAGAATTTTATTTATTAACTAAATAACCACTAGATTTTTTCGTTTCACAAGAATTTCAGAGAGATAACCTTTCCTTTTACTTATCTATTTACTTATCTTATTTATTCCATTTTACTTACAATATACACAGCTCAATAAACTGCAGATTTGAAAAGAAAAAACTTTCCAAATAAAATAAAGTAATACATGGAATGGTACACAGAACTTAAATGCTAATGATAACTTACAAGGGGAGGCTCAGACGTTGGGATCACCGATTTTGATGAAATGTTGATGAGTTATAGGGGGCCCACAGTATAGTAAAATGCCGAAGAACTGGCTGCCAACTCTCCCTTATTTTCGAGAAAGTTTCATTTAAACATTTGATGCACTTTAATGTACCAATTATTTGGAAAATCGTTTGCGTAACCGTGGTGCCGTGGCTTAGCCTTCGGCTGGAGATCAAGCGGTCTCTGGTTCGTATCCGACAGAATCCCTTCGGTTTTTTCATTTTTTTTTCCTCCCTTAAAAATTCATAAAACAGTTTAAAATGGTTATGTAAAAAATATATTGTGACTTGCTTTCTAAAACTGGAGTTATAAACTTCTTTGCTGTGTATATATTTGATAATTTACTAATGCTTTTAGGACCAGGGAAAAATAAAAATACCAGAGCTTTTGGCTTCCGAGTTGAAAAAACTATAGAGAATTTAATAAAAGAATATTCCAATGTGAATGTAACTTGTTCAAAATCCGGAACACTTTCAACAAGTAACCACTATGCTTCATTCCTTGACCGAATTTTGAAACCATATGTATAGGGAACGAGAAATTTTAGGAAAGGTCAAACAAATCCAGAAATTTATGACAAAATATTTTTATGACATGAAAGTAATTCATCTTGTCCACTAAAAGTAATCCCACTAATCTACATCACTTTGTCAACTATGTGATGATCAGTTTAACAAACCCCCCCCCCCCCCAAAAAAAAAAAGAAAAACAAAGTTGCAAAGTTCTCCATACTTTATGCAAAATAAACGGAAATTAAAAGCCTGAGAAGATGCAATAAAATGTATTAAGTCATGTATTTTCCGCTGTCACCGCATTCTTTTATGAAATCTTAAAACACGCATGGCTTGCAGCAAAATTTTCTGATGAAAGGCAGATATTTCTAAATGTAAATGAAATTTTTTTCCCAAAACAGAAATGAAAAGACGATGTGGATGCAAAATATTTCTTTCATATGTTGTAGTAGATGTCTAAACAATTTGTTTCGCATGGTTTTAGGATAACTATCACCCTTACTCAATTACACATCCGTAAAAGTACCGAATAACTTTTCAAACTGTGATTGATAAATAATATTTCTCATTTCCGTCCCTTTCATTTGCAGTTATTCAATTTTATTTCATAGAATAGTGTTTATTCAATAATCGTGTCAATTTTCTAATGATTTCGTCATTTGAAACTGTTTTATAAATTTTTAAGGGCGGAAAAAAATGAAAAAACAATGCGGATTCAGACGGACACGAACCAGAGACATCTTGATCTTTAGCCGGATGCGAAACCACGGCGCCACAGATTACGCAAACGATATTCCAAATAATTGGTACATAACAGTGCATCAAATGTTTAAATGGAATTTTCTCGAAAATAAGGGAGAGTTGACGGCCAGTTCTTCGACATTTTACTATACTATGGGCCCCCTATAACTCATGAACATTTCATCAAAATCGGTGATCCCAACTTCTGAGCCTCCCCTCATTAGTACAATTATAAAACAGTCAACTAGGGGGAAAAAGAGGGTGTAATTAAACTTATAACTAGAAAATAAATATTAACTAAGATATACCTGGTGAAGTTTGAGAGCCATACGAACACTTGGAGCAATAACTCTTCTCAAAAGATCCATGTCACGAAAGACCCATTCATCTCGAACAGATGTAATTCTAAAATCCCCCTTGAAAAGGGCATGCAAACCATACAACAGAAAATCCACACTAGGGGGAAAAAAATAAAAATTATAATAAAATCGAATTACAACATCATTTAATACAGCTACTATGTTCTTTTTTCTTTTCTAAAGATTCTGAGGAAGGACATTAGACTTTATAGTGATAAACTTGTATAACAGACATGTATGTTCATGATGGTACAGTAGAACCTTGATACATCGCTTTTCATGAGGAGCATAGGAAAAACCGATAAATGCAGGAAAACAACAAATGTAGGTTAAAGTCATAATACGAAGAAAACAATGTTTATGCATACAAGCAATGCCTGTATATCAACAAATACTAATTTTTTACAAAATTGTAAAACAAATAAATCCAAGATGAAATTATTTATTTTAAAAATTATTCATTTTAAAAAAATTATATTGATATTTATTTTACAAAATCAGTAATTTTAAGTTGGGTTTTACACTATTTTTTAAGATAAACAGAAAATCTACAAGCTTTACAATACATTTCTGGACCTTTTCTGTGATTTCATGCTTGCATAAAAAAGTTTATACAGTTTCAAAGGCCGTTGTTACTTCAGACAAGCTTGATACTGGTGTGAATCAGCCTCATCAGCATGAGCAATATCCTCTGCTTTGGCAATGTTTTCAATTTCTGCATAATCGCACATTTCTTTCATGACTAGGATACCACAAGCTGCAATGTCTCAATTAATGGAAATATAATCATTAAATTTCACACTATACACATCCACTGCTACATGCCACCACTGTTTAACTGATTATCATCAAACCGACTAATCATACCAAGAAGCAATTACAGTTTGTATGCCATATGGATCCACTTAACCTTCCAATTCATTTTTGTCAGGAGAAAAATTTTACAATGATAAACATGGGATAGTCACCTTTTGATGAACAATACAGGTGGGTTTCTTTAACATTATGCAAATACAATTTGTACAGGGATCATAGAAATAAAACGATCAATATGGGAAAACAATGAATGCGGGGACAATAGATCGGGGTTTCACTGTATAATGATTATCAGTTTCAATAAAATTAATTCCTTGTATTTTTAAATAGCTAATGTTCCCATCCCCCCAGTTAGCTAATTACACTGTTTAGCCATTTACCTGTCAAGATATTACATTATTATTAATCCTGTCAAGACATAAACAGTTTAACATAAAAAGATTACCTAGAAAATGAATTATGAGATGCTGTTCCCAAGACCCGTCTTGCCAAAAGACTGAGTCCAAAGCAGAGTGATACCATTGGGGAATCTTTTGAACAGCTGATACACTAAAATAATAAAAATGACAGGATAAACTAAATGATAATGCACTAAAACAAAACAATGACAAGAAAAATGAATTTGAAAGCAATAGAATACCATTTTGCATTTCAGGAAAAATGCATGAAAAATTCATCACAAAATTTCTATTAAATCAAAATACTTTTCTGTAATTGCATGTCTAATTCAGCACCAAGAACATTTTTTTTTTTTTTTTTTAAATAATGCTGATATATGAAACAATGTTAACAAAAATACTAAGAATATTAGGGTACTCATTAAAAATGATAACAAATAATCCAACTACATTAAAAAAACTAAACTTTTTTCATAATTTTTGCAATATATATATATATATATATATGTGTGTGTGTGTGTGTGTGAATATATATATATATATATATTATATATATATATATATATATATATATACATATATACACACACACAAATTTATAACATTGGGAAAAATAATTCCAAGCTAAATTAAAAATATTTTACCCAATGTGCAACAAGAAAGGAAAAGTCAAAACAAATACAATTGCATACCAGCTTATTTTTAGATATACAGAATTGTATCCAATCCAGATAAACATTGCAGAAACTGTTTCTAGAAACTCCAGATGCTCTGTAATCATAATCCTCATCAACAGTCATATTAAATACAGGGTCAAGGTCAGCATAATTTTTGTCTAAAGTTGGTTTGAGAGCTTCTTGAATATGTTCAGAATGCAGCCATTCTTCCAGTTTTGAATTGTTTACAGTATAATAGACAACACTCTAAAAACAAATGAATATATGTTTACAATAGAGACAAAGCACTTAAAACATCAAATATTAAATTAAACAGTGATTTGTATATTAAGTGTAGGTATTTTCACTTCAGTTACTTTAATTCCCCCCCCCCCCCTCTAGACAACTTCTTAGAGAAAGCAGCTAATATTCTTAAAAATTGTCTACCTATTAATTACTTTAGAAAAATATTTAAGAATGCTAATTTTCTTTTTAAAATTAAATTAGTATTCTTATTAATTTATAACATTCTCAATATTACTGTATTGGCCTGAATATAACGTGGTATTTTTGACAGATCCTTTCCCATTAAAAACATGCTAAATTCAAGGCGAAATATAGGTTTTTTCTAATTATTTTGATGAAAAATTTTGGATTATATTAGGGCCAATATGGTAATTATTACATCAACTGGAAAATTAAGTCAAGGACACAACTGTCCAGAGAAACAATGTGTGACAGGCTAAGGCCCATGTCATGCAGTTAATCACATATTTATAATTAATTTTCTTACAGTTAATTCACACATTTAAATTACTACTGTTTTCCCTGCACCTATTCTAAATTTAATACTCTTTGCCATTTTTAAATCTCCCATCTCTCCATAATGCTATTTAACTTTTTCTTAAATTACTTTGGTTTTAGCATTAGCAATACAATTTGTTGGTGCCTTTCGTCTGAGAATTTATTTTATTTCCTTTGTTCCCACGGGGCTTTCATAATTTTGCATAGGCTACATTATATCTCTATTGATCACTCCTGTGGCGTCTCACATTTAAATTTTAGCATACACACATAAGGCCCAACGTTTCTTTTCATTTTTACATTCTGGCGATTTATTTGGCGGCAGTTCCTT
Source organism: Cheiracanthium punctorium (assembly GCA_038373885.1). Classification (NCBI taxonomy): domain Eukaryota; kingdom Metazoa; phylum Arthropoda; class Arachnida; order Araneae; family Cheiracanthiidae; genus Cheiracanthium; species Cheiracanthium punctorium. The sequence continues at coordinate 231,097 of JAWZYV010009468.1, forward strand.
TTAGCGCTCAGCTCCATTGCCAGGTTGGCTTTCGGTTCTCGGACCTTTTTAACACACACTTCATGCTTTGATCTCTGCCCAACAGGTCACGTCTCTTGTTGATATTTTGCCAGCCACCGCACTTACCTTAAATAATCTGTAATTTTTGATAATGTCAATAAAATATCTCTATCGGCATGGCGTTCCTGGTTGTTGCGTAATTTCCACTATACGATAAAACAGCATAAATTACTTTTCGCAAATATAAAATGTCCCCCTCTGGATTCTACACCACAGCCCATCCTGGGCTGTAATGCCAATAAAGAAGAACTAACAAGTTGCTAAAAGCATTAATATAAAATATATTGTTATGCAGATGAATAAATATTTTTCAAAATAAAGATATCAATAACTAGCACAATCTCAAAAACATAGTATTGCAGTAAAGTTTAAAAAATGTGTTAAATGTAATTAACTTTAAGAACATGCAGTTACATAATTTACCTTTAAACAATAGAAGAAAAATATTGTATCAAATCGAATGATTTTTGGCTGGATGCAGTGTCAATACAGATGACTATTCTCAGTGGCTCGGTGAATGTTTAAAATTCTTATAGTGTAGTTCTCTTGCTCATTCTAAGAGCAACTTCAATTTTAATTATAAAAATGAACTGCTGAGTTTTAGTTTTGAATAAAAACTGTCCTCTTAACTTTAACCTTCAATATATAGCCAAAACTCATAACTTTTAACACATAATACAGCAAGTTTTACTAGTTCAGTACTGCAAAAACTTATTTATCAGATTATTCACTCAAACCTTTTCCTGGATGATTATCCCAGTTATGTGGATGATATAAAAATGTATGTTATTTTTTAGTTATGAATGTACATGTACATCATAAATGTTGAATGTTTTTATCAATCTTGTTTCATTTTGACATTTTGCCAACTGCGAAGTCCATAATGATATTACTTGTTATTAATATTCAAATTTGCTTGTAATCATCCTTTCTTGTTTTGTTATAATTTAGATTATCATTACCTGACAGCATATTGTCTGGCATTCAAGCTCCACCCCACCCCACCCCTTTCCCCAAAATTTACACAACAGTATTAAATATCATACATTTCTTTGTAATTTAACTTCATGCAGTAAGAAACGCTTGAACTATAATACCCAGATTTTAAAAATGTATGATTATTTGATTGCATTAGTTTACAAACTCAAAAGCACGTTTTGTGTTAGTATATTTGTAAATAGCATCAAAAGAATTAATGAATTTGTAATTCATACAAGGTTTTTTTTGTGACTGTGAGGGGGGAGGGATGTATAATAAACTGAAGGCAAAGAAAGAAATAAAATAAGCCCCCCCCCATAAAAAAAGCATTACCTTAACATAGTATGTGATAAGAGCTTTCCTAAGATCAAACACCTGCAGCATAGAGACGGCACTGTTGTCAGATATGCTGTAACCTTCAATAACATATTTTGAAGCTGTCACTTCCCATGCAAGCCATCGTTGATTAAAAGCTGCATTAACTGATAGCAAGTGTGGCAAATGACCTGGTTCACAGCCGCAGCAACCTAAATAGTAACAATATGCAGTTATACAGGGTGTCCTAAAATGGCGATAATATGCTTTAATTCTTTATCCATCAGACATGAGTGGAAATTGAAATTGAAAAAAAGTTCAAAATAAAGTAGAAAAGAAGACAGAAAAAATTCCTCTCATTAATTTTGAAAAAGAAACACTTTTTAATTTGTACACAACCCTCCTATACAAATTTCCTCAATCAGAAACAGGGTTCATACTCATTTTTCAAAACGAAAGTCCCTGAGTTTTCCAGGTGATTTTTCAAGAATTTTAGCGTTATCCAAAAAAAGAAAAAAAAAGTACCGAGTGACTACTTTTTATTTACATGCTTCTCTCTAAGGTAATCAAATTATGATAATCGTAATCATACTCCTTCCTCAATTGTACCATAAACAATGGATTACATCATCAAATATGGTTTCATATTCAATTTGACCTATAAAAAACCAGGAATTACATAAAAGCTTTACAGGAGCGAAAAGAGTTGCACTGCACTGATTGACAGATCCATGATAAATTGCTTATAATATACTCAGTACACAAGGTTATTGGTAAACATTTCCATATTCTTTAGTACCAGGAGCATATTTAGCGAGGGGACAGGCCCTTTTGAAAAAAGGGTGCCTTCAGGCTGAATTTTAGGGAGCCATTGGACTTTTTAGATAGGTCTATGAATTGTTCAAAATGCAAATTGAATGTGTGATATTGTAAAGTATACGAATCAAGAGTTTTAAAATAAAGTTTGGGGGGAGCCTTCCTTGTTCTGAAAATGTAAAACAATAATTTTAAAAAAAAATGTTATTTTAAACAATAGTAACAATAAGGTTTAAAATAGATAATTCCTCTTGTATACATCCATTTCTGATAAAGTGCACGCTTCATTAGGGAAGTAGTTGGCCAATGCATGGAGTGAAGAAGGCCGTAAAAAGAAAGAAATATAAAAAAGAGTGGTAAAATTTTTTTTAAATCCAGGGTTGGAGCAGGATTTTCCAGGTTTTTACAGAAAATTAAATTTTCCATGAGATTTCCCTGAGTTTTAAGAGCTAATTTTCAATTCCCTGAGTTTTCCCTGTTTTTCAGGTTTTCCTGAGGGCGTATGAACCCTGAGAAAGATTTTCTTTGCCATACAAACATAAAACAACTAGAAAAAACAACACAACTCTACCTTTAAAACAGCTGAATTATGATTTAGAGAAGAAAAAAAACGGGCCGATGGCTTTTTTAGAACTTTTGCCATTGCTTTTAGAAAATTAACAAGAATTTTTTTTCTTAATGTAGTCTTTTTCTCTACCTTATTTTGAACATATTTTCAATTTAGATTGCCCAATCATCTCTAATGTTTAGCCCTTTAACGCGCAGTGATCTCGCTCTGGAAACACCAAACTCTGACGTTTTGACTGTTGCCAGTCATGAAGAATAGATTGGATTTCTATGAAAATAGTTGCGGGTAACGCAGCTCCACGAGAATCCTTTACTTTTTAGCACGTCATTTCCCGTAAAAAAATTGTTTCAATTATTTTTAACAGCATTGACATCTTCTGAAAAATGGAAGAGTGCGAGAACAGCTGGATTGATTGCCCAATGCTGAAAAAAGGGCAGCCATTGCCATCGCTCGACTGGCACAGCCAGCTGTCGTCAGAAAAAGGGGCCTCCAGATCTGTGGCACGCGATGAACGTTTCGATTGTCCGCCATCTTGCTGGTAGTTAAGTCGAGCGATGGCAACAGCTGCCCTTTTTTCAGCATTGGGAAAGGGTTGCGCCTCAAAGAGTTAAAGAATTAAAACATTACCAACTTTTTGGGACACCCTGTATACAATATAATACTTTTTATTTGTAATTTTGATAATTTATTTGTGTTTTTGATAAATTTTGGAAACAAAACGAGTGAAAAAGAGCTAAAGGTAAATAATATTTTTCTATCTCTTAAATCATTTGACAACACCAACAACTATCATAAATTTTAAATTAAGATAATATGTATCAGTTGGAAATATATCCATAATTTTTATATTTAACAAATATTCTGCAGTGACTAAAAAATATTCTGCAGTGACTAAATTATCATCCTAAGATTTCATTTCTTATTTAATTCTAGAAAAATTATATGAGGTACATTAGGATGCATTATACCTTCATCTTCATGAACTCCTTCATTGATTGCTTCGACTTCTCTTTGTTGGCAATAAGTACCTGCATGGGGCAGTAAGTTTTGATTAAATATAGATTAACAAACTTAAATAAAATACAGCTGAAAATAAATATATACTGACCTCGAAATTCTAAACCTCTCACTTGAAATGTCACAAGCCCATTTCCCAACTCAATAACGTGGACCAGGCAATTTAAGTTATCTGAGGCAAGAACAAAACAATCGCCTTGCTCTACAGAACCCCAACGACCCAAAACAACATCTCCATAAAGTGAATGTTGTAATGAGCGAGTCAGGTGTTCATAAAATATAGAGTTTAAATTATTATCATCAGAACCTAGGAAAAAGAAATTATTCATTTAATTAATTAATTTATTTATTTTTGTTTTGTTTTGTTTTTAATGTTTAACACATTCAAAATCTATAAAAAATCTAAAGCTAACCATGTTAAAATCAAAGGCATAAAAAATATAAGGGGAAAATTGAATCTTAACAAAGGAAGAAAAGGTTGCCGTTATCTTTATGTTTAATGATTTTGGAGTAATTAATTGTTTGTCATATTATATTCTCTATATTTTTTAATTTTACAAAATTTCTCAAATATTAAACTTTTTTTTAAAGCTTGGGTAATTATTAATTTACTGTCTTAATGATTTATTTTTATTTGCAAAAAATAGAAATAAATTGTTTCCCTAACACAACATACAATCAAGTAAAACTACATAGTATATAGACTTATTCTCTTCTATTAATGCAATATTTTTCCTACCTAATTCTTGCAATAAAATGCAAGCAAAAACAAATTTGTATAGCACATAAAAGTATATTAATTTTTTTTTTTTTAACTACAATATATAGCTTGAAACTTTAATAGCTCATGTAAAGATTTTAAAATTCAATTCTCTAAAATATTGGAGAAATGAAACAAAACTTACAGTGTTTTTTAATACATGAATTGTAAAATGCTTTCGGATAAATTAATGCGAAACATAAATGTTAGTTCAATTTCACTTTATAATACTGCATACAAACCATTCATTTAAAAAAACAAAAACAAAAAAACATTATAATACCTGGATTGCATTCTAACTGAGAAGACAGTCGTGTATTTGAATGATCAACTCTTTTTGTACTGAAATGAAAAAGAAAAAAAAAAAATCAAGTGCACATATAACAGAATTGTTAAATTAATTTCAACATTGCACACTATTTCAAATATCTATCAAATAATAGACAATATCTATGTAGAATTACTGAAGTCATGAAAAAAAAAAAAAAAATATGGTAAATTAATACTTGATATTTAACCTCCTTAACTCTGTTTTAATTGTCGTGTCTTAAATACTACAAAAGAACAATCTATAGCATGCAAAACAATGGCATCTTAACATTTTATTTGTTGTTACTGTGATATCCAGATAATCAGATTGATAAAATTATCCAACAGTAAGGCTTCCATAAATCAATAAGTATTAAATTTTGAAAATAGCATAATTCTGTTTTTTTTTTTTCTTTCTTTCTTAGGTGAAGAGAGAAAGATTTATTTTATTATTTTTACATAAAAACTTGAACCTCGTTAATATGAAGTTGAAGAGTAGCAAAAATCTTTTTATATTAACTGAAATTCATGTAAACTGATAAAACAGCAAAAGGCATCATTAGGGAACTGTTTTCCATCCTTTTAAGAGAAATTTCATGTTAAGCGTTTTTGTCTTAACGAGGTTCGACAGTATATGCATATATGTATATATACACATTTAGTTTTACTTTGTTTGTTTGTTTATTTATTTTCTTTGCAGTGCATATTTGGAGGGGGGGGGGGGTATAAATTTTTAAAATTTTATTTTTGAATCTTATAAGAAAAATAAACAAATACATACTTGTAATCTCTTTCCCAAAACTTGACTGGACGAACATAGGATGTAAAAAAAATGGCACTACCCAAAATGGGACTTAGAGGAGTAGAAAGTACAGATGATATTGCAGCCTGAACAAATAACATGGCAGAATCTTTTTAAAAATTAAGGAAATGTAATTGACATCTCATTTCAGTAACTCAAAATTTATAAAAGTACACAGTTTTGCCAATAAATTACAACAAACAAGGTGCTGTAAGTTGTTGTTTGTTTACAGAAAAAGTGGGTAAAACAGAATAATGCATTTCATGAAAGTTGTGATAAAAAAATGAGTTAAATAAATTTCTCATTTTCACATATGCAGCTGACTAAAATGTGGGATGGAATGGTCAACACCCATCTTATCAGATAGCCAGATTGTATTTAACTTTTCTGAATGAGTAAAAAAAAATCCCAAGCACGTACTTTGTATGCAATTGGCTCATCCACATTTTTATCCATTAGCATTTTCTACAGAGTGTGTTTTGGTAAAACACTGTATTTTCAGTAACTCAAACCTTTTTTTTTTTTTTTTTTCTTTTGTGCTCCCTTCTACTTTGACATATCTGGAGTTGGTTGTACTGTACAAACTAAGAATGGTATTTGGCAAATCTAATTTGAAAATATCACTCTTGAAAATAAATTTTAAGCATTAGTAATATTCTTTATTGAAGAATATATGAATAATGTTCTTTAAAACTAATTTTAAATAAAGTTGTTGAAAATATTATGAACATGAGAAAGTGCTAAACTGCTTTTCAGAAATAAAATTAAATTACAGTAGAAAATAAAATGAATGCAAATAAAAATAATGTGAAAATTAAAATAATAATTCATTTTAATTCAATTGTGAAAATTAAAATATTAATTCATTTTATAAATATTTGAATTAAAAAACTCATTAAAGAAACTTTACACAGGCATAGGCATTATTAAGACAACCGAGTACAATGAATAAAAAAAAAAAATTACAACAAGTTTATCAAAATTTAACATCAGAGCATCAAAATTGGTAAAACTGAAAGGATACGAGGCACACTAAATGGCTGTGCAAATGCATGAAATGCAGAGCCCCATGTGATTTGCCAAGGAGCAATATAAATAATTATGAATCTTACTTTAAGAAGAAACTCATAGAACTAAAAAAAAAAATTAAAAATACAATGAGTAATAATAAACAAAAATATAGTTTAAAATTATTGCCTTTTAAAATAGATACAGTAAAGAAAAATATACAATTGACTTTAATAATATTTGTTATTTAAATTATTAAGTTAAAAAATATATAAGAAAAATGTTATGAATGCATAGTTGAAAAGGTAGAAATTAATTAACGCTAAATAATTTTTGCAGCTCCAACATTATTATTAAAACGGAATTTACATTAGATCATATATCAAAGTATTTTGATTGTTATGCTAATACAGTTGTAATGTTAAGTATTTGTGCTTGAATATTAACTTAAATAGATGTGCATGGGTCAGGTTTGTTGAATTCAACTAATATGCTATAATATGATAATAAAGCTATGTAATATATATGTCATATAAGTCCCAAAGTCGCCCCTTTAATGTTTTTTCCAGCTTCCATTCAAAAATATTTTGTTTCTGGGCATCTGGGTAACCTATACTTGATGGTGACACATCGTACAACTATTGGTAACCAAGAGAAAACTCACGACATCAGCAATTCCTTTATCTGAAAAGTATCCTGTCAATCTCGTTGATGTCTCTCCATAGCCCCCCCCCCCCTTCACATGTTGACTAATTTAACAAATAAGGATATTGTTACTAAATTCCAACTCAACAGAAGATAATGAGATACGGCCGTTTTTTTGCTGGAGAGTTGCCTAACTGTCTTACATTTTTATCAAACCATCATGTAACTCAGAAGTTATGAACAGTCTTCGAATGAATTTTATACTGAGTGGAATTAGTTCATCTCACTTACTAAATCCTCAGAGGTCAAGACATATACATAAAACAAATTATAAATAATGGGAATTGTGTGAATCTTATAAGTTTTGTTTGGTTGGTTCTTTTTTTTTTTTTTTTTAAAGTTATGTTTAACTGTAAATATAGATCGATGTTCTCCATAAAAGTTTAGCATTTTCATTCATCTCATTCATTTTCATTAAACTAAAAACTTATGTTAAACATGGTTTATTAAACTAAATATTTAACAACACTCCCCCCCCCCCCCCCCCCGCAAAAAAAAGCTGTAGTAATTATCTATTCTAGATGAGTTCAACTTTTCTTACAAGCAAAAATTTTTTTAAGTAATTTTAAATAAGGTTTTTGAAACTATTATGAACATGTGAAAGTGCTAAATAAACAGCTTCTCAGAAATAAAATTAAATTACAGTAGAAAATAAAATGCATGCAAATAAAAATACAAAAATAATAAATTTATTTAAATATTTTAAAAAATTATTTTCCTTTCTATTGGGGAAAAAAAAACTATATATTTAGCACTGAGTTCAAGTAATTCATAAAAATAAAGTATTAAAAACTTGTGCAACTTACTTTACTAAAAAGTATAGTAAAAATAAAAAAATTTATTAAGAAAGGCTCTTTGAAACCATGAAAATCATAACTGAAGGAAAGAGTCATAAATATGAGCACTAGATAATGTCGAGAAGAATCACAAAAGGCACTGCGCAGGCACTTGAAACTGCACACTACCACAACTAAAGAACCTCCACTGGAAGAAAAATACAAAACATCAGCCTCAATACATAAAACTGCTTTATTTAACTACAAACTGATCTTTTAGAAAATCAGTGCATTTTTTTTTTTTTTTTTTATAAATTATAAACCTATAAAGACAATGCTATAAGAATCACAAGATATTTTTTTAAATGCTATAGAGATACAATATTTTGTTGAATGTGGCTTGCTTCCACAAATGTTGCAATTTGATTTGTTGCCCCCCCCCTCCTTTGTCCTTTACAAGATTTGTCCTTCACAAGAATGCATGTACATGTGGTAAAGAAACATTCTTAATTTTGACATAATATGCTACTCAAAGAAACCATATAATTTACATTGTTTTACCAAACAGCTTTAACAAACTATGCTACCCATTTATTACTAAATACAGTTACTTAAGAGAGTTATTTAAAAAGAAAAGAAAACATATGTTATTGCCACAGATATCTAACAATAATTTAGCTCCCCACGGGTAATTGTATACAAATAACTCAGATGTAATATTTTTAAGAAAGTAGATAAATACTAAAACAAATAACTAGTTTCACTAATATACTTTATGAATGTAGGATTTTTAAAACACAACATATTGTGCATGAATTAAAACAGTACTTAAAAAATAAAACTCAAAACTAATTAGTTTTTAGAAACTTCTCTTTTACCCACATACCCTCCTTTCAATACATACACATATTTGTGAAGTACTATGCTTCATAAACTCCAGAAATATATCAAAATGGAATATTAGTTCTATTATATCATTTGGCAATTCACAGTTGTAAAAATAACAACTTTTATCTTAAAGTTTCTAAAATTATTTTTTTAAGAGTTAGAGAGAGTAATTAAATATCAATGAAAAGACAATGCCTTAGCTACCACTAATAAAATCATATCCATTCCGAGCTAAATTTATTTTAATAAGCAGCTGATTTTTATAAGTGGCAAACATTATTCAAACCCAAAGAGGGTTAATCTCCAGTTGCCACCTCCCAAACTTGGAGGGAAATTGTAAAAGAAGACAATTAATAGAATTAATAAATAAAATTAATTATTTCTAATTATTAGGTAATTGTTCATTCAAACTTTAAAATATAATCTTATAAACATATACTACATACAAAATGAATTTACTTATATATTACATAACTGGCTTTCCTAAAAATTATTAGTGTTGCATCGTTTTGACAGAGTAATTAAACGTTCAATGTTTCAAGAAAGGGAGTAATATTAAGAGTACATTTTCAGTTACACCAAAACAAGATTGCAGAACTATAAAGTCTCTCAGGAAATCAAAGAGAGAAAAAAATCATCCTTCATTGGTCACTGCTCAACCTCATGCGATTATAATAATGCAGATGCTCAGTCCAGTTTTTTTTTTTTTTTTTTTTTTTTACTTTTTTTTATTCAGGGGGGAAAACAGTTTCTATCCAGTCAGCTACCACATAAGAGATGAACAGGATAAGCTAGCAGCTGAGCAAGTTGTGTAGGTTTCGGCAAAGTGAGATAATGGGTTGTCATGCCCGCCCCCCTCACCCCCTTCTTCAGCTTTCTTAGAATTTTTATTTTTACATGATTCAACTTCCGATTTTACTAAGCAGTGGTTTTAGTATACATTTATAATGAATTCGATTATGTTATTGGCGATTTTACTAAGCAGAATATACTGTATAAGGAAAAATTAAGTTTGGCTCAAACAATTAATTTTAAATTAAAAGAAAGATGTAAAATAATCCATGATCATGCATCATTAACAGGTATATGTATGTTTAATTTTTGATATTAAAATTTAACAATTTATGAGAGAACAATAATAAGAATGAAAATGCGGCTACTTACTACAATCCGAAGTTCTTGATTATATAGGGAGAATCTGTAGTCAAGGCACTGAGAAAAAGCAATGGATAGATGGCATTTTTCTCTATAAACCATAACCATACTTGAACTTTTTCAAACCACATAACTTTAGCTGCCTCTGTTAAAGAACATTATATTAGAAAAATTAAATGTGCTTTTATAAGCATACAAAAAATTAAACAATCAAATACATAGATTACAACAACCTTTCTGATACCTCATAAATATGTATAAGACAAGACATTATTTTAAAAGTTAATCCATGAAGGACATAAAGTTTAGGCAAAAAACAATAATGCAATACATAGCAAAAATATATTTGTTGTATTTTAGCCAAAATTCACACACATAAAACTGTACACATACACAGACTAAAATGCTACTATACCTTGAACTTCAAACTGATTATATTCATGAGCTTTAAATATCGGGTGAGCACAGCATAACCAGGGTAACTGTTTCTTCATCTGAGGTATGATATAATGTAAAAGTAACCCCCAGGCTGTGGCAGCAATATGGATCACTACTTGTAGGTATGGCTGCAAAAGAAAGATTGAAAAAAAAAAAGCTTTCAAAATTGAAGAAGTATAATGGAGGCAGAAGTGAATCTAGAGCAGAGTTTCTGAAATTTTTTCTCTGGTGGAGAACTTTGAATCTTAGCAGAGCACCTTGTGTAAATTTGAGACTGACCTTTAGGAGGCTAAAGTAGCAATATATTTTTTTTAGGAGCACTTGCGATCTTTGCAAGGAGCACTTAGTGCTCCGCAGGGCACAGTTTGAGAAACCCTGATCTAAAAGAGCTATCTTGGGTGGGGGAGGTTCTGTTTTCTAATAGATTAGTTCTTTTATGTTCCCATTATTGTTTCTCCCAATATATTACAAGATACAGTCAGAAAATTCACAGAAATTTATTTATAAACCATACTTATGATACACACTGTACATTATTTGAAACTTCATGAACTTATATTTTTATAATTAAAGAAGAAAAAAATTAATTTTTAATGAAAAACAAAAAATTAATGCTCATGAGTAAATATGAAGTTCAGAGCACAAAAATAATAAATATTGCGTAGGATAAATTTGGAAAATTTATTATTTTTAACTTTTATATTGTTATTTGTACATTAAAACCAGATTATTCCAACAAAAATAAAAAGAAAGTGATTCCAAATAGCTAATGAATTACAGGCTGATTAATTATGTATTCAAATCATTTTGTATTAAAAAAAAAAAAACCCTCACTACATTGATTTTCTGCTATTATGTTTGTAAGCATACATATTCATAATACAAGCAAATTTTAAATTTCAGGTTCTTTTTATTATGAAAAGAAAAGAAAAGAAAAACGCAAACTTTCTTTTTTCCCCTCTCCCTCTTAAACTACATAAAATTTCTATTAAAAAAAATCATATTTTTGTGATTATTTTATTTCAAATTTTTGGTAAAAATTACTTCTTATTTTGCTACTAAGAAAATTAAAACAGTATTTGAAGAAAGTAAGGATGTTTCTTGAAATAACAAATAACATTTAAATTTCCTAATCAAACAATAGATGTTCAAAGAATGTCATCAGCAAAAATTGCACCTAAAGTTTCATATTTCGAATAAACTATTTTTAAAAAATCCTAACTTTTAAGCTACAAAATGCAATGAATTGTATCATGCAATAAGTTAATTACCTGAAAAACTGTAAAGACAGTGCTGACATGTATTGCAAAAACTAGAACAGCTATGAAAACACACAAGATAGCATCTGATCGAAGTCTTGTCAGCTAAAAATAAAAAAACATTAGTCAAAATCAAGAAATTGCTTTCCTGGAACATATTTTGTGTTCAGATGAAAAACAACTGCATCTGCTGTTACAAAAAACTATGAACAATAAATGTTACTCACAAAAATTAGCATAAAAAAAATTATTATTAGTTCTATAATTTTTAGTGCTACATGTATAAAGCATGTATGTAAATGTTTATGAATTGTTAAAAACAAATGACAACAGAGTGGAACCTCCTAAGTTCGACACCTTCATAAATTGGACACCTCCCTAAGTTGAACAGTTTTCCGGGGAACAGAACGTGTGTATAATATGGAAATACACTTTAAGTTGGACAATTCTTGAGGGAACCATGGGCATCCAACTTATGGAGGTCTCACTGTATTTTTCCATTTTCTAATATTTGCTCTTTTTTTCTATAATTGTTATGAGCATATTAACAAGATAAAACAAATATCTGCAAAACATAACCAGAAGCTGTGATCAAGCATAATTTCTGTAACCATTTCAAAGTTTCATTGGAGCCTCATATGACAGTTCAAGGCCCAGGGGTAGAATTATATCCAGTGTTCTGCAACATGAGCTCAAAAAGTTGCAAATGTTTAGCAGGCATTTTGTTCAAACTTTGCAGACCACAATAAAATGCAAAACAGATATAAAAATTAATTAACCAGTATAATCTTTATTACTCATTTATAATAAAACATATCAAAATAAATTATTTAATCTTTATCTTGTGCGAACGTTTTTCAGAAAATGATGTAGTGAAGTGATGTCACTTACAAAAACAGAAGAAAAAACTGTGCCCGAACCTGGTTCCAATTAGAATACTGGTACATTCTTGAGTATACTGCATTTATTATGTGTTTGGGGTAAGACTCCTGTGATGCAGGGCTCCTATTGAAGGAGCTCTAGTTTCAGATATTCATCCCCAGTGACGTCAGTACCAATGAAGACATGGCTCCAGTGATGAAAGAAAGAGAGTTACTTTTTGCCACTGCTTCAATCTCCACTGGAGCCTTTGCCATTGGACAATGCACTGTGCAAAACATGAAGAGCAAACGCATGGTATAAAAGGCACTTAGCTTTAATGGTTCTGCAGACTATTTTAAAGGATTAAATGTTCTGCAAAGACTGATTGTTCTGTGATGTATGTCGTACTTTTAAGAACTTTCTTCTTTCAGGATTCAAGGTGACAAGAGGATTAAGCAGATTTCAAAAGAACATTTCTAAAATAATTAGATATGTACTGTGTGTATCATATCATCCAGAAAATCATCAAAGATGCTAATGAGATGTATTGTATGATAAAATCCTAAAATAAAATAAATAAAAACTTTGTGAAAAAAACACACATAAAAGGTTACTTCAAGGCGTAACGATCGTTTCGACCGAAAATTCGTTCGGTCTTCGTCAGACAAACCCTTCCGTCATACACAGCAGAGGGAACTCCCTCTGCTCTGTTCTGGCAGAGTTGAGTATGAGTATGAGAGTTGAGCAGAGTTGAGTATGAGTATGAGAGAGAGTATGAAAAACTATAGTTATAAGACAGTAATGACATGTATTGAGAAAACTAGAGCAGAACTTTATTGTGTCCCACTCTTTACTTATGCAGGAGTGTTACTTCAAATTTTCCAGAGAAATCAGTGAAGTTAATGCCCTTGTTGATGCTATAGGATGCAATTTACAATGCTCACTACAGTGTGTTTTGTAAATTGCATTTGAATAGTCATATTTCAAATTTAAAATTAATTTCGAATTAAGTTGATGGATATACCAGGATAAAAGAGACTAGATTATAAAAGTATAAATTAAGAAAGCAAAACCTACCACTGTGTTTTGAAGCTTTAAAGGCAAAGGATCCACCATTTCTGTTCCATCATCTTCTTTGCTTTTCTTTGGAGCATCCTCAGACCACAGATGACGTTTTATAAGAGACCTTTGGAGGGGGAAAAAAGTTTATAAAATGATTTTATGATGTACCAGTTGATTAGAATCTAATTCCACTACATAAATATGCATGCAATCATAACTAATACGCCTTTTTTATCATTCAGCTTTGTAGAACACAAAAAGTAATATTAAGTGCAAATTTGGGGCTGGAGGGTTCTTACAATTTTTGGTTTACATAATATTTAGCATAATTATGAGCTCTATATTTTAAATTCTTAAATGCTATAGTTTAAAATGCAGTAATAAAAATATGCGTAAGATTTAAATATTATCTCAAACATTTAGTATGAAATAAAGTATGATTCAAGGTTAAATTGGACTTTTTCAAATAAGTTATTTGCAATCATTATCCAGAAAAAATGCATTTATTTTGCTTAAAAAATGTCTAATTAAATATTTTATATTGCAGTTTAAATTGTGATTATGCATTCAAAAGTTTAGTTGAAATTGAGCTGCTTACAATAAATAAATAAGTAATGTAGATTTCTTAATCAACGAATACTATCATCTTTTAAAGCAACAATGTAGAAATTAAACAGAAGTAATTAAACTTACATCAGGTTTAAGAATCAATATAGATTAACATAGAATGGAGAGTTATGACTGTTTCAATTTTACAGTCTCTCAAAAATACATTTATCATTACATACATGTATAAACTCAATTTTTAATTATAATAATAATTGTCAAACTTTAAAAATTATTTTTAAAACAGAAAAAGTAGCCAAAATAGTAAATACCAGAGTACTGTAGGATCACTAGCATTTCGACTCATATGATAGCACATTGACACCAAAAATCCACAATAAATAGAAAACATAATATTCTGTGAAGGATTATTTGGCTCCTGAAAGAGAAATTAAAATTTAAAAAGGAAAATCACAAGTCACACAAACTATAAATTTGCATTGAGAAATAATAGATACACAGATACAAATTTTCAGTTATTAAAATTTCTCCTCTCGAAGTTTTTAACTGAAAACTCAAGCCTTTTATTTTAATGCTGTTTGTTTCCATTTTAAGAGTATTGCTTACACTTTCACATCCACAGACAGATATTGTGGTTATTATTCTAAATAATTAGACAAACAGGTATAGATGTCTTCCCTCCAGTATTTAACAAACAAAGCATTCAAAGTAATGAATTGTACAATAACACTACACAGTGTACTTAATAAGTAAGCTTCCTGAATGTCTTTTCTTGAAAACGTGATACTACTACAATGAATTTAAGATAACAATATTTATTTACATAAAAATGGCAGACATTATGTATAGAAGTATTGTATTAATGTCTGCCATTGGCCAAAACCAATGGTAGACATTAATACAATAACTTCAGATAAACTTCCCTTAAACTTCTGAATAGTAATGTATATAAATTCTGATAAGAGAACAGCAGTGATTAAAAATGAAATTTAATATCATTAACAAATATGGTACATTACAGTTTTTGGTCCCTCAGAACTTATGTAAAGTTATACAAAATTATGTATGTTAAATTGCAAAAATCAAACACAAGCTTTCGAGGGCATATTATAAAAATGATTCTTATTTTTGTGCATTTCTAAGACAAGTATATAATTCTATTGTAAAAACTTTTTATTTTTGTAAAACAACTTATTAGTTTTGTACACAAAATAAACATGAAGTACCTAACTTCAGTAAATAGAAATTATAACAGAAAAATAAAAAATAAAACAAGTATTACTTTTAATGCAAAATAAGCAAATCCATACAAAACAGCAACTGTTGCTAAGCTTCGAATTAAACAGTAAATAGCAGAAATCAGGCTTGTGCTAGCTGC
Source organism: Cheiracanthium punctorium (assembly GCA_038373885.1). NCBI lineage: Eukaryota > Metazoa > Arthropoda > Arachnida > Araneae > Cheiracanthiidae > Cheiracanthium > Cheiracanthium punctorium. The sequence goes on from JAWZYV010009468.1 coordinate 246,819, forward strand.
AAAATAAAAGAATCATGCATAAATGAATAAAAGCAAAGTATGTACAAATAATTTTTTATTACTTTAAACAAATACTTTGGTAGTATTAATAACAAAGATATACAAACTTTTACATAATTTAAATTTATAATCAAAATTAAATCTATACATAGAGTTTTAAAGAACAACTACACATTTTTCATTCATTTATTTATTTACTTATTTTTTGGTAACAAATATTAAAAGCATATAACTAAAATTTAACAATCATTATAATCTGTTTTCAAAGTCCCATAATTTTGCAAAATTTTATAGATCAGCAAAGTATTATATTTTTATCTGTTCCATTTAATTATTACTTAAAAAAAAAATAATAATAATAATCAGAGTCTCTTCTGTTGAAACTAACATATTAACATAGGATTGCTTTAGAATTGTTTAACTAGATGTATGACACCCCTGAAAATGATGAATCTAACAAGCATGTTTAATTTCATATTCATATTAACACAGTATAGTGTGTTAATATTTCAGCTATAGAAAATAATTAATTTAAATCTTGCGAAAAATGTCGAGGTGTGAAATCTTGAAAGATTATTTAGAATCACTCAAATTGCGAATATGACATATATTCTGAGCTAGAGCTTATGAATGTCATGCAATTTTTTATTTATGACGTCATACTTTTGACTGTTATAAAAGAAATCCCAGTTAGTCTACTTTAGTACTCTAATGAAGTAATATTATAACTCACAATGATGTTTTTTTTTTGTTTTTTTTTACCCAGTCAGCCCTTATGGGAGAATATAATTCTACATTTAAATGGTTTAATTTGGAAAGGACTTAACAGTAATATAATAAATAGTTTGCTGGCTGTGCGTGCACAGCCAGCTGCATCAAAAAAATGGTCTCTAGATCTGTGGCACGCGATGAACGTTTTGATCGTCCGCCATCTTGCTGGTAGTTAAATCGAGTGATGGCAACGGCTGCTCTTTTTTCAGCATTGGGAAAGGGTTGCACCTCAAAGGGTTAAAATAATTTATAAAAAGTGGAGGTATGTTTTTTTAAATGAATTTATGCTTTTCTGTAAGCAACAGTAAACAACAAATGTGTTAAAAGACATTTTAGTATTTTTTTTTTTAAATGATAATGCACTCAATGCACAAAGAACTTTGTCATGTTGATAATTGTTATATATTTACGTTAATTCTTGCTAAAATAAGCTTTTTTTTTTTTTTGTTTTTTTGTGTGTGTGTGTGTGTGTGTGTGGCAGGGGGGGGATGAGTAGAAAGCAATTACTGTCAAATAACTTTCTGGTAAATCTTAAAACAATCAAACCATTTACTTAAACTTTCTTACTTGGCATATATCTAGGAAGTTTAATTATCTATGGGGGTATTGCAATCACAAAATATATCCAGTTTCCTTTTCTCTGGAAGTCAAGCTCTATTACTGTGTGAATAAAATGTGGTATAAAATTTTAATAAACATTTTTCTTTTGCTATGAACATTTTTCCTTGTTTTCATTAACATTTGGCTTTATATTTTTAAGACACCTAAAGTCATCTCCCACCCCTCAATAGTACATAGAAAAGCACTGGCGTAAACTATCATTGGAGGGGCAAAATGTATCCTATTGTAGAAAATATTTTCAAATACGTGATGATGTCACGTATTTGAAACAAAAAAATGTCTGAATTAATTTTTCTGAGACGGGGCAACTGCCCCCCTTGTCCTTAGTAAGTTATGCTTATGTAGAAAAGTATCAGCCCTTTATTGAATGGAATATTTTCCTAACCTGTGAATGTTTATAATAACAATAACTCAACCACATTTTCTAAAGTGTTAGCTGAAGGATTTGACGGCTTTCATACTTTTGTCACACAGTATACATTAAGTAAATGTTACAATAAAGGAGCTCCCATAAATTACTTAACACTTTCTTCAGTAAATTTGGATACACCATCCCCACCCCCCAACCTAACATAACAATGTTAGTATATTCTTACTTGAATGCAACTTAAAAAATGCATTATCTTAAATATTCATAACAGGATGAGGGTTTGTTTCCAGGGGAAAAACGAAGCCTGACAAAGCGTTCAGAGTTCTTTTGGTTGACAGGTGGTAGTTGGTGTTATGTCTTTGTTCATTTGCTTTGCTCTTTATTAGAATGCAGTGCTGTCCAAGAATTTGTTGGAGTTTTGGATTTAGGTGTTTTGTGTATAAATCTGCTATAACAACGAAAATGTTTTGATCAATACACAAGCTGTAAGAAGTCTGTGAAAATTTGAAAATTCATCATAACATAAGTGTTAAGTAACAGCACCATTAACCACCACCTTCCTTCCCTGTCACATTTGGATAATCCTCTCCCCCTTCAAATGTTATGTAACTTATGGAAGACTCCTACCGGTTATTTACATCATTATACAAAAATAAAAAAATAAGTATGGTTAACAGGAATACTATAATAAAATATTAAATTTATTAGCATTAAAAAAATAATAGTAATAATAACAAGTAATATTATTACCTGTTCCTCCAAATATATGAATATCAATTTGTTCAATCAGGTACATAAGGAATGTATTCACTTGAGGTAATAATCCCAGACTGAAGATCACAGGGAAAAATAACACAAAAACTGAAAATGGGAAAACATTAAATAAGGATAATTGACAGATTTGAAAAAAATTCACTTCAAAAATTTATAGGATACAGTGAAAACATTTAACACAAAAATGAGAAGACCAAAATAGTTTTTTGTGAAAAGATTCGTAAAAAAGAGAACAAAACTCATCAATATTTTTATGTTATATTTTATTTCGACTTCCTGTAAAGCAACAAGTAGTTTGCATCCATTGGCATTTCATACTATGCGATTGCATGTTAACCGATTTTTCATGTTAAACGTACTTCACTGTTTATTACAGCACTACAAGGGGGGGGGGGGGGGTGAATCATAAATTTGTATAAAAGAATGACAATAATTCAAATAAAGTTATTATAAAATGGTGGTAAAGAAGTAATCCTTAAAAAAAAAAGATAATGAAAAATAGGAGAAAAAAGCAGGTTCAAGAAAGCTTTTATTTGAGCTTATATGTACTACTTTACTTAAGTTTTTCAGATAATATATAATATAAACAAAATATTAGTGCATGTAATACATGATTTTATAAACTATTTTCGAGAGAAAATAAGTTTCTTTAAATAAATAAGTAATTTTTATTGAAATACATAAATATGCATAAGGTTTCAACAGTAGTCATTTTTGCTACTGAAAAATCTCCCTATAACTAAGTCTCTTTTCATCGAATTTCTCCCTATAACAAAATTTTTAATCAAAATGTAACTCTAAGGCTTAAATAATATTTAAAATATTCTCCATATAGCAAAGAGCTTGTCTCCCTATAATGAATTTTTTTGCCAGTCAAAAAAACTTTCTAATTTTTCAAGAGACCACTTAATGGAAGAGTAACACACAACTTTTTCAATGTTTTAGAAGTGGATGCAGAATTCATAACTGCTTCATATCCTACAGATGACGAGATTTTGAACAATTTAATAGACAGAAATGAAGGCCAGGATAGTAAAACTGATTCCGAAAATGAAGACATTTCACAGCCAAAAGCACATCATATCGAAATGCTACAACCATTCGAAACCATTAAAAGAGGTTTACAAAGGGAAGAAAATGTGCCTGCCTATTTCCAGCACACTTTTAAAATGAGAAGATTTTTTGAAAATTTAAAATCATGGAATGCAAAGCATTGTAAAATAACGATATTTTTCAAGTAAAATAAATGTAAATGCACAAAACAGTTTATTCTATTAATTTGTGAATTGTCTTCGGAGTAAGAACACATATGGAGTAAGAACACATAAGTTTAACAAATAATATCTACTAATTTATAACTAAATAATCTATACTTTTTTATAATATATACTAATTTATTTTTAATTGAAAGTCAAATTAAACTCTTTTACACATTGAATTAACTAAAAAGTTTTTAATATTTTCTGAAACAACTGCAAATATCTCTAATCTTAGTACAGCAAATTTTTCTCTATAGTGAATTTTTTAACTGTAACCAAGCGAGTTTGTTGCAGGGAGATTCTACTGTATTTCTAGTAAATATTTAATTAGAATTATATACCCAAAATACTCTTACATTAGATAAGTGATAAAACTTGGAATTTGGCAATCATGATGATAAAAAAGGCAAAATATTAAGTTAAATCAAATTGCATGCATTGAGGATGTGAAAACTTTGCAAAAGTCAACTAACTATACTAAAACCAACTTACCAACTACAATATCTTTGGCTTTAATAATCAGGTCACTGGAAAGCAAAACTATTCCATATAAAGTTATTGGTGGCAATGTTAATCTGTAATCAATGCTTGTTTGGAAAGAATTTAGCAACAAGCAACATAAACAAAAATACACAGGACGGCTGTACAAAATTACCCTATTGTATCCCTGATAAGAAAAAAAAAAAAAAAAAATTATAATTATAACATCATATTAACAGCATGAACTAAAACTATCAAATTGAAACACAATAATTTTCTCTTGGGAGTAGCAAGGGTAGGGCAGGCAGGGGAAGTGCCATGGGTGCTGAATGAGAAGAGGGTACCAAAAAGGAAATTACAAATCATACCTGTGAATGTGATGTTTTTTTCAAAGTTCACTTTTGGTTTTTGTACAAATTTTTTAAATGGTATCCCATCCCCTGCTACGAAAATGGATATTTATTTGACATCTTACGTTTTAAGTACTTGATCCCCAAAACTGCTGCACCCACACTCAAAATTTACCAGATCATAAAACAAGGGAAATGAGCATTAAGTTTCATTAAGTTTCCTGTAAATGATATAGTCTGTAATGTATTACAAACACCGTTTAGTCGGTGGAATGATGACGATAAAAGAGATGTTCTTTCTCGTGGTCGACATACAGCCTGATTAGCGAAAAGGCTCGAGAAGCTTAAGCTTCCCGTCATAATTTGAAGGGGGCTCAAAAATGACTACAAAACGGATAAAAATTCAAAATTTTGTTTTTAAATGATCTTCTAAGTTATTGTAAAGATTTTTAATTAAGAGAAGTGGAAAGCTATTTTTAAGGCATTTTAGAAGTCTTGATACTCCATGTAGCAACATTTCTAAATTAGTTCAGTATGCGATGTCTATACTTGGGATATTTGTTCCAGTTGAGACAAAATTTTCTATTATCAGGAACATTTGGTCGGTAGAAAGGGGTAAACTTTCAATATGTAATGTTAAAAATCGTCTAAAGGTCAAAATTAATTCTGAACTTCCATGTTGTGATTTTTATGATGTCATCAAAACGAACAAAGAATTCCCGAAAAAAGCCCCATGTCTCATGAAAAATATATGACTAAATAAATAAAGTTTATTGTTTCAGTAGTAAGGAAATGTTTTTAGTTTACTTTTTACAGTAATTTTAAAAATACTGTAAAATCTCATTACAATTAAGTAAAGTATTGCGAAGATAATGAATAATATATTTTTATCTAAGGTAAATTTCAAATTAATTAAAAAAATATTTTTTTCAAATAAAATCATTAGAATAATTAAATCAATTAAATATCCCTTTAACAAAGAAAATCATTAAAAACTTTACTTAATCCAAACAAAAAGGGGATAGGAGGCCCGAAATGAGACTGAGCTTCCCCTCACTTCAAAGGTTAAAAGGGCCCTGGGTCGACCAGTGGAGGCATTAGGAATTAATGCATCGCTGAAAGATTAAAAATTTCTTTCCGCAGAAAGGCCTGTGCCACCGCCTAATTACCATGCTTAATGGACATGGGCACCGGCACCATAGGGCAAGGGGGGCTATGGACCCCCCTGGATTTTTGTATCCAGTGTTTTCCCTTGCTTTTTTGCTCTTTTCAACATGGTAACTATACGTTAAAGTAGTCTTTGCCCCCCCTGGGAAATATTCTGCCGACGCCCATATTAATGGCTGCATCAGGTGTTTTTCATAATATTTTGGTATCAAGCTCTTCACCTATTTTTTTGATCACGAGCCGCCACTGGTTAAAATTTACTTTGTTGTAGCATTTTTGTGATTTAAAGTTCTTGAAATTTTGATGATACAAAGCCTACTGTCATTCTTGAGGAATACATTTCTGTATCAAGATAATTTGTATTCGTATTATTTTTTACTTTGGAGTAGTTCAAAGAAAGTGGGGTAAAACGATCATACTGCTAGGCTTGCACTTAAAGAACACATGTATCATTTTAGATTTCTTTTTTTCATCGGTAATATATTTTATAAGGTATTAATAGTAATAACGTGAATAAATAAATAGATTCCATTATTCTACTTTTATTTTTACCTGAAAATAAGAAAAACAACCCAAAATTACGATACTGGAATAATAAATTTACAAATAAATGCTAAGAGAGGATGTAGTTTGCTGCACATTTTGAAGAAAAGCATGAAATTGAAGATCATGAAGTAAAGAAAGTATGCTATTCTTGAAATTTTGTGAAGAAAAATCCCAATTCTTATTTAAAAAGAGTTGAAAGAAGATTTCAAAATGGCATACCGTAATGCCTCTTTCGGACAAAATATCTGCTGGCTCTTAAGTGCTGTGGTAAAAGTTTTATTAAGCATTTTTGGACAGATCTTGTCTGCAGAAAAGGAGCTATTTACAATTTAATACTTCAAAATCTTTATTTGAAAAAATGTACATTGCCAGAAAATGACGATGTCGAGGAAGTTCAAACTGAACAGATAATTCAAATACTGGATGAGCCAAATTTCGATAGTAGAGGACATTATAAATTCTGATAGCTAAATTAAAATTCCATGTAAAACTGTTTAATAAAATATTTGTTATCTATTTTCCAGATGATCTTATTCATATAATATCATTTTCTATGAGTGTGTTTCATTTTTTTCATGTATAATCATTTTACCCCACACCATGGGGTAAAATGATCATAATAACAAGCTAAAAAGAATTAATGATCAAACAGTTTTAATGTTTGTAAAAGCAAAAAACAAAAATTTGTAGTTACTGTCAGATAGTCCAATGTAAAATATTTGTCAAAAAATTTTAAATATGTTGCATCATTTTAGTGTGTAGCTTAGTAAAGTTGAAAATAACTTAATTTATGGTCATTTTACACAACCTGGCCCTATTGACTTTGAATTATCCAGTAGATATTGTGTTACAATCTATTTTAAATACATAATGACATTTAATTCATGAAGACATTTCTTTCAAATTAACTTTTGACACTCTATTTTGTTTCATTCATAAGTGCTCTCTCTCTCTCTCTCTCTTTTTCTTTTTTTTTTGGGGGGGGGGGGGCTAAATGATCAGTCCATGATACAATCCCATATCCATTTTCAATCATTACATTTGAGTTCAGACAAATCTCAACAATAAATATTACACTAACTTCCATTAATTCTAATGAAAACTAAAAGAAAGAAAGAAAAGAAATATTAACAATCAAAACACTTACATGAGTCGGAGAAGCAGCATCTGGTTGAACACTCTGTAAATGATATAATACTAAGTGATAAATATTGTACATATACTTAACACACTTTTCTTACTATACACAGCAAAAACTCAATGTAATAAACAGTTAACATGTCCACTGCCAAATCTGATAAAATTCAGTTTGCCAAATAAATATTCACAAAGATATTAACAAACAAATAAACAGCAACAAAGATCAGTGTATTTTTTTTAATTTAATGTTAGCAATAACTTTTTTTTAAATGATTTACAGAATTGTTTTTTAATTATTTTTTTAGTGTCTTTTGCTACAGGAGAATTGATTTTAATTATATAATTCTTATACATTATTTACTTTCTTATTTTATTCTTGCTAACTTTTGAAATTCCTAAGGTGTAAAACTGCACAAAAACAACATTTTTGGTGACTTTTACCATACAGAGCATGAACATGATTTATGATGATTTTTAGCAAATAAAGTGTGAGCAACATTTTTAATGGTTTTTACTAAATAGTAATGGCATTTTTGATGCTTTTCACCAAATAAATTTGATCGCAATTATAAAAAAGAATTTAAATTTTAAACAAGAATAAATTTTTACTCTTATGGTATTGGATGTTCAAATAAAAAAATACTAAAAGAAAAATATTTGTACTCAAGGGGAAAGATTGAAATTGGGATGCTGGAGCACACTCAACGAAATTTTTTCTTTAATGAGCAAACAGCAAAATTAGTCGAGCTGTGAGAGGCATGGGCGGGGCGGAAATCTATTAATCTTAAAATAACAAAAACCGGGGGAAACTTTCATGATGGACAAGTTTTAGAAATAACTTTTTTAACCAAAACACACAAACAACAAAATGTGTGATTTTATGTAATATAATTTAAATAGCAAACTTTATTGTAAAAAAATCATCAAAAATCATAAAAAGTTGGCAAGAACGTATGTTTCTTTAATCAAATGTACATCCTCCTTAATAGTGGTGCTTTATGCTAATGACATGTATGCACGTTCGCTGCAGGTAGCTAGACCGTTCATTGGATCTGGACCAAATATGACACACTGGCTAAACAGGAGAAAGGAAAGCTATTGCCGTTCCCCCTTACCCCCCCCCCCAAAAAAAATGGAATGATAGTTTTTAACTATTAGTTAAAAAACATTCTAACGGAATTTCTAACCCTGCAATGAAAGCTACCCTGCACAACATCTGCTTCCGAAAGAAGAGCTCATGAGAGAAAATTAGACAGACGAATATTTGGTAAATTGGAAGCCATGCATCATCACTATGTTACATGGAAAATACTTGCGGAATCTTACAGCCAAAAAAGTATGGTAGTACCTTCCTAAAAGTATGTTCAATTTATTCATTTTTAAAACGATTTTTCTATTTTTAAAGAATTTTATATAAAAAGTCAATTTTTGACTTGAACATTGAATAACTCTTGTGTTTTACAATCAATTTTCATTAAATTTTTCATGGCACTTAAAATGGCTAATGATCGAATATTTCAGAATTTTTAGAAACTTCCATCAAAAATTTTGTATTTTACAAGATAATTTGATTAATTGGTTGAAATATAGAAAATATCCAGCAATTTT
>JAWZYV010009471.1:0-13078 GCA_038373885.1 Cheiracanthium punctorium
AGTTCCCGAGATCGATCCCAGTCGAGGACCATAGACGGAAACTGAATAAAATAACTTGAGGTTTCAGCTTAGAGGGAAAAATGCGTGGATAAATAAAATATATGGGGCGAGTTCGCCGACCGGAGCCTCATGTATTTAGGAATTTTTTTAAAGTTTGAACTAAGCTTGCTATTTCAAGCTTGCTATGTCAAGCTTAATGCAAGTTGGGCAAGTGTAAACTTGAGCACTTGATTCAAGCTTGCATGAAGCTTACACGCTTGAAATTTTCAAGCTTAATTCAAGTTTATTGACTTGATAAAACAAGCTTGCTGCAAGTTTGATGCAAATTTGCTGTGCTGTCTGGGATGGTATTGTCTTGAAAACTCGGTCTTTTATAAAGTCATGGTACAATTATATGCTACCGAAAAGTCGGCTTGAAAATGTTAAGTTTCCTGAAGTTTTTAAAAGAAATATTTCAAATTAAACGGATCAGCCATATACTGAAATCCCCTATTAAATATCACTTGATTTATAGGATGTTTCTTCATTTGAGTTAGGTTCTTCTAGAAAGCACCTTCAGCCAATGAATGGTCGTTACCCCAAATGAAGGTCCCTGGTTGCAGAAGAGAAGAGATCCCTGGATATAACAATCTACTCTCCAATACACCGATTTTCCCAGTATAGTTCTGGCTCATTCTTGTTTTTCACAAAGAATCCTAATTAGGTACATGACCTTCATTTATGTTAGCTCATATAAACCCATGTGAAATGTGAATGTTCCTTCAGAAGTTAATTTGAATACTTAATGATTACGAATCATTTCTTAAGTATGATGGGTCCCACCAATTGGCGAGCGCATAGCACACTGAAAAGCTTCCGTTCCCCAAAGGGACACGGAAAGTGTTTTGTTCAATACCAGGTTGCGTCCGCCGACCTAACCGTTCGGAGTTTTCTGTAGTTTTCTCTAAAACTTAGAGCAATTACGGGTTATGGGACCCCTTAGAAAGACCCCCACGGAATTCACTCCTCCCCGTGGCCCAGATGCCACGAGTATATTGAGTTTTTTCTTGAGATTTTGACTACAATCTCAAAGATGGTCTTATACTCCTGGATATCCATTTAACATTTATTTTATTCCAAATATCGCTAACAAACAGGACAGTAATGCGAAACAAACATCCATGCCCTTACCAGAATTTTAACCCTGACCCAGAGGCTTTGTAGATGCACGCTATCCACTGCACCCCTTGGGAGACTCGACTAGATAATTGGCCCGTAATACCCCAACACCCATCACATTATGTATGATTGTGTGTTTAGTTTTATAAATGTTCATATCATTGTGGCAAATGAAACGAGAGGCCAATCCTTTTAAGTGAAAGTAAGAGTAACGCTGTTTTAAAAATCTCAAACTATTTTAGAGGATTTTGTGTTCATAGTGTGGCGAGTGGTGTAATGGTTTAATTTGCTGCACAGAGGTCTGAGGTTTGATTTCGGTTCTGAGCATGGTTGACTTCAGTCTTGCATCCCTTAAATTGTGTGATAAAATGAGGGCCAAGCCTTTTCGGGGCTCAACACGGGTTTCTCACCGTTGGGCTGACAGCGCTTATTTCAGTGAAATATGCAGATATTTTTTTAAAGAGAATTATAGTAAATTCAGTCGTGCACATGTGATTACTAAAAAATGCTTAATGTGTTTAAAAAGGCCTATTAATAAAATTTTTTAAAAAATTCATTTCGAAAGTTATATCATTGTCTCATTAGCCCCCATGTATGGGGTCTAACGGGACATGATACAGGGCAAAAGTTAAATATATAAATAAATTTTGTACTAAATAAATAAATAAAAACTGAATTATGTATGTGAAACTATCTAATTACAAAATATTAATAGAGATTCTCTTTCATAATTTTTTTTTATTTATGAAGTATCATTTAAGTTCATATATAGAAAATTCGAAGTTCAAAATTCTAGAGGATCGGATATAGTTTGTGTGTCAATTTTAGGCAGTGGCAATATCGACACTATATGCCAGCAATATCAGTACAGTGCTTATCTTTTTCTGGATATAGAAATTTAAAATAGTCAGTTTTTTCCCTTAGGTAGTTTACAAGCATTTCATCATTGCTAATTTCACTCATGATACCAATGTACAGGAACACTATGGTTTCCTGCAAATTTAACTAGAACAAAGCCACTTACATTTAATTTTTTAAAACATATCTTGGATATTGAGCATTAAACTCAGTGGACGAAATCTGTGAAGTCATGCTATCTACAGAACTCTATGAAATTTTACACAGTTCATATTGTTACGCTAATTAATTTTTATAAGGCTTAAATTAATTAAATTGCAGACATAATTAATGTTTATCAACTTTGAGTCATGAATTACGTCTGAAACGGGATTTTTATAAAATAATAGCTGGTTCACTGTTTGTCCAGCTGTCCCATGAGTCCCCATATTAAGAGTGCCGTGTAGGAATTCAGAATTTCAAGAATAGAAAATCACATGTCTATCGCACAATGCGTGACTTATAGTGTCATAATCTATATATCTACTATCTTAAAGAATCTTTCCATTCATTAAAAGTTAAATTATATAAATGATCAAAACATTCGATTAAATATAAAAATTAAAATTTACTTTCGTGTGCTGTTAAAGACAATGATGTTCTCAGGCTTAATATTTAACTGCAATGGTCGGCCTGTTCTTGTTCAAAGATGTAGTATAGCCGTACCCATTCTGTGGCACACAAATATATTTTTTCGCACAAACTGTTTTGTCCCATTAGCCCCCAGTCTCCCCTACATTCAAACTTTGTGTCCTTGTGACCGCCAGGTCTTAAAGGGTTGATTCCTTTAATTAAATAGATTCGTTTTATATTTGTGTCTGACATATGGTTTGAAGCTTCCGATTCAATTTTAATGGCAAATTAATATTTTACTTTATTTCTTTGTAAATGAATGCAGTGGTCGCCGCTTATTCTGGTCACATCGAGACGGACTGGAATAACCGTCATCCGAAATAAACGGGGGGGGGGGGCAAAGTAAATTTAAGAAAAAGTTAGTAAATTAAATCGAAATATATGAGCTGAATTATTCAAGAGTTAAGTATACACACATTTGTTTAAGAAGTGAACAAGTGAAAAAATACATACGTACATTTGTAAGAAAAAAAAAGCAATTGCAACTTCTTGGTGGTGAAAATCCCAAATTAAAAGCTGTTTTAGATGCATAGTGTCATGTAGCGCAAATTGAATTTCAATTATACCTTTAATGTGCAGAAGTACTTGGGATTTTTCTGGCCCTTTTTATAGGATTCATTCCTATATTCTCCCTTTACTGTAATATCCCACGTGAAAATTGGAGAAACAAGAATTAAGTAAACATAGAAATTTCGCAGAAGAATACATTTATTATTCACAAAATCAAAGTCGGAAAACGACCTGGCACTTGGGAATGAAACGCAAAAATATATAATTAAAAGCGATGATTCTTATGCTCCATTTTCGAGTCATGATTCGAGCTTTCTTTTAACCCTTTATAAGGCCGTGGTAAGAATACTGACCACCTATGGTCTATAAAATACAGAAATCAACTATCATGAGTGAATTTTCTGATTTTTGTTCCGTTCTATTGGATGTCTATTTTTCTCATACATCTAGATTCTAAATTATATTGGGCTAATGAACTTTTCGTTCATTCGTCCTTTTAAAGAAAGCTCGAATCATGACTCGAAAATGGAGCATAAGAATCATCGCTTTTAACTATATATTTTTGCGTTTCATTCCGTGTGCAAGCAGCAGGTCGTTTTTCCGACTTTGATTTTGCGAATCATGAATGTATTCTCCGGCAAAATTCCTATGTTGGTTGAATACTTGTTTCTCCGATTTTCCCGTGGGATATTACAGTAGAGGGAAAATATAGGAATGAATCCTAATAAAATGGGCCAGAAAAATCACAAGTACTTTCGACTCTCTGCACATAAATTTGCCTTATAAAGGGTTAAATTACGAAGGAAATAAAAGTTTATAAGCCCAATGTAATTTAGAATATAGATGTATGAAAAAAATAGACATCCAATAGAACTGAACAAAAATCAGAAAATTCACTCATGATAGTTGATTTCTGTATTTTATAGACCGTAGGTGGTAAGTATTCTTACCACGGCCTTATAAAGGGTTAATGTTAAAAGGAGGTGATCATTTACGTTGCTCTCCTCAAATTTTCTTCGGAAAGTGTTTATAGCGTTCAGAAAATCTACTTTTGTGACAAGTACCTTGCTCGGATGCACATCGTGATCATCATCAAGGACGGCCCTAGGGTACACGCTTAAACCAAACGAGTGAAATTCGATCAGGCGGAGCAACTTTTGGCGCAGTTTTCAAAAGTGCGCTTCTCCTTTAGGAGCGTTTTTCGATCACAAGAGCGGAACGAAGTATGCGTGAATCCAACAATAAGCCAGGAGGGGAATTCTCAGAAAAAAAGACGAAGCGAGGTGGGGAGTTCTCGGATAAAAAGACGAAGTGAGGAGGGTAATTCTCAGAAAAAAGACTACTTAAAGAGCAGTTCTGCCGAAATACCGGTAGGTTTCAATGCAAACGGATCGCTCTACAATGTATCGTTTTTTGGCTCTTTAGGTTTAAGCGTGTACATGGCGCCCCATGCAAGCGTTAAAAATTTGCCCTCTTTTATGATCTAGATGATTGCGAATCATCGAAACGGCGCCCCTTCAAAGACGGAGCCCCAATGCTTTGCTTACCATGTGGGGCTGCCCCTGATCATCATCAGACGCCTCGTTGGTTTCACCCTTCACCGGAATATGTGGCTCACCTTATAAGACACCGACCGAAATAAGCGGCGACCATTGTATCATGTAAACTTCCAACTTGCTTCTACGAAAATTTGAAAACGCTAAATAGTATTTTTGGTTAAGGTGTTTCTTCTTCCAAACTGATTATAGGTACGTGATGCCGACGTTTGAAGACCCTTCAGTGCTACAGGATTCCGATTCATTTATGAGAAACCCAATCCCCCCCTCCCCAAAATGTTTGTTCCATCAGTTTAGAATCACCTCGTATATCCTATCAGGACATTCTTTTATCAAGTGTCTTAGATCCCTTTAAAAACAGCATTAATTAAATTTTAATTTCGTATGAGTTTCATCAGGAAAAAAAAAATAAAGCAGAAACACGCACAAAGAAACACATTCCGACAGGGTTATTGGTAGGTTTTTCTAGTTTTAATGAACCACTCTTGCTCACAAATACGTAATCATTGAGTCATATTTCGTACTTTTGCTTTATAGAAAATAGATATCGATTCCATACAATCCTCTCGAATACTATAACAAAAACAAAAGACGTTCTTTCACTTCTTTTTATACCTATATTTTGGAAGAGTTTTCTCTCTATTCTAAAAAAAAAAAAAAAGAAAGAAACGGCCGCTGTCGCCGCAGCAGTCAAGAGCTTGTTGGGCTATCTTCTCCTGAACCGTGGGGGATATGAATTTCGAGAAACATGTTCACGGATTCGGAAAATTTCAAGTAACTTGATAGGCTGACTTAAATTTCGAAAATCGAATTATTTTTGAAGATAATAATCAAAAAAAGAAAAAATAAAACATAATGGTTGCTAGATTTACTATAAAATCATTCATTCCTTTGCAACAAAGCCATTCCAAGTACGTAGAATCGCGTGGAATTGACAAACATGGAGTAGAATGACACCCATTTTACGCCAAATTAAAAAGTATATGAAATAAATAACTCAAAGTGTGTTACAAAAAGTTGACAATTTTCAAATAGTAAGTTCGCTTATACAATACTTATTCGTTTTTCCAAATAACTCATTGTAACTGATTTTAAAAGCGCCATCTTGGCATTAGGTGCAATCTGGCAAAATGGTATCTTCCCCAGCAGGAGGAATCTAAACAGCGAGTTCAAAAATGTTAGAACCCAATATCTTGAAAATGAAAAATAATTAAAATGCAGATTATTTTAAAGCCGGTTCGGTCCAGCTGGAGTATTGTCTATAGAAGAAATATTCTGTGGCCTTAACTATGCCATTATAGCAGTTATAGTACACTTTGGATATTGGCCAGCGCGGCGAGAGGATATCATTCGGGGTGCTCAATACGCCCATCTGAAAGGATTATGTATATGAAAATATGGATAACGGTTTTCCGGGAACCTTAAATGAGCAGTCATTATACGTTGTGAGCCTGTGCCCATCGCCCAATAATGAAAAGTCGCCATGGATGGCAAGTTATCTTAGCTGTTCCGTAGTTTTTATCAAAGAAAACGTATGAAGTACTGTTTTCTTAGAGCTCATTATTAACTATACATATACGCAAGTCGCCCTATAATGAAAATTCACCATCATTGGCTAATACGCAAGGTGTTCCATGGGTTTCACACAGTTAAAAATAGTGCGAAGTTTAAATTTTTATGTTCCAAGCAACATGCAAGAACCAAGCAATGTGTAGCTCGGTAACATTCTATCAGATCCAACCTCTGTGTTTTGTTTGTTGAAATGATGCTTTTTTTACGAACAAGCCTAATTAGGGGCCGGATGCCTCATACGAAAAGCGAGCGTAGCGAGTCCTTGGCCTCTTGTCTTCTGGGAATAATATCTGAAATGGACTCAACAGAACTGGCATGTGCGAAATCTACAGGGTTTCTTAAAAGTCCTTCGACATTTTCTCGAAAAATAAGGTTTTGTGAACGTTCTTTACGTCGAAGGGCTTGGACTGAAGAAGTTCAAAACAATTTTTGAACGAAACGCGTATCCTCTTTCCTTTTACTTCTTATGTGTGTTTTTTACAAAGTTTTTTAATTACTTTATACTCGTTATGGTAGAAGGCAGAGGTGTGAAGGTTCACCGTTATGGTACATCGCTCGGCTGCCCATCGAACGGCCTGGAGAAAAACGTTTCTTAAGAAGTCGTTTATGAGAATGATGAGCATTACTTTACGGTGTGCACTGCATCGAAATATTACAGTCGTCCTTTGTGGAAATCCAATTAAAATGAGGTTCAATCTAAACCAATCAGTACCTTACTTCAAACTCATAGTCATTCTTTTTATAAAAACTATGGGGATTGCTGTTGAAAGAATTATGAAAGTGAAACGTGGCACAGGATCAGGAATTTACCTCTAGAGAGTTTTCAAAAATCTGGAAAAGGTGAGGCAATGGACTTTCATAAATTGAGTAGACATCCTGACCGTGTAGTGGAAGGCTCGAGTTTCACTCATTTCTGTGTTGCAAGTTGTTTTGCTGTCTTCCCACATTTTCTACGAATTCGAGTATTGTGGATGAAGGTACGTCAGTCTAGCCAGAGCCCTTGCTACGTAGGGGGATGGGGGGGTGGGGAGTTTCGCCCTCCTTTAATACTCGGTTACATTTGGCTAAACATTATCTAAAAGAACTTATTTCACACTCGGTTAAAAAAAGTTTAACTATTATTTAATTTTTAAGAAACTTCGCAAAATTTTTACTTAATTAGGAATAGGGATGCACCGAATACCCTATTTTGCCGAATAACGAATATTCGGTTAAAATTCTAACCGAATATTCTACCGAAAACCTAATATTTGGTTAAAATTTATTAAACTTATTCAAAACAGTTATTAAACTTTGATTACAATGATTAATTTCTTTTTACACAATATTTAATATTTCATATGGTATAAAATTTCAGAAATTAAAATACTGCAAAACTTAATATCCAAGTGTTTCCTTTATCTATTATTTATTTTTAAATATTTGAAATGATAATTGTTTTTACCTGCATATTTTATAAAAAACAGTTAATTGATTTTACATATTTATGAACACTTAATATTATGAGGGTTTTTTTAATTATTGTTTAGTATTTAAATGAGTTAGCGACAGTAAGGTTAATCTAATGTGTCATAAGATTTAAACAAAATTGGAATTGGAAAGCAACAAAATTTAAATTTAACAGGAGTGTTTGCTCTTACTCTAAATTTACTTTAAATGTGATATTAATAAGTAACAATTTGAATTCATTTTGTACTAGGGTTCTATAGAATAACTTTCATTCATGGTATAAAAAAATATGTGTTTTGTTTACCAATTGTCAAATATTTAAATTTATTTACTATTCGGTTGCCAAATATTAAAGTATTCGGCCGAGCCGAATATTCGGTTTCTCTGCCGAATACCAAACGAATATTCTCGATGCATCCTTAATAAGGAATATCAATTAGGATTTTTTTAATAAAAGCGATATTATATTTTCTGATTGAGATAGACTAGGAAAGAATTTTAAAACTAGTTTGAAAGCTTGTCAATCTTTCTTTTCCTTCAACCAAAAACAATTTACAAATTGAGTTAAGCAAAATTACAAATTGAGTTGCAAAATTTATCAAACTGTGATGCCATTTCTATTCTTGGTAGACTTGGCAAAATGACACAAACCCAGTTGGCAAAATTTGTAAATAAGTTGGTGAAAACCGATACATGACTTGGCAGTTTAAGGGACTTTGGCAATGACCCTGAATCTAGTGGATGTTCCCTTAGTAAGCAGAGTAGTTCCACGCGCTTTCTGTTCCTAGGGTGTATAGGAGGATAGAAGATTTGAAGCGCAACTCTCATCAGATAGGCTTCCGTGGTCCATCGACGTGTCGACACCATCGATTTAGAAAACAAGTGGATAGACTACCCAACGTTGAAAGAATGCAGCCGTTGCCATCGCTCGGTTTCTCTACCGGCAGCAGAGCGGTCGAATGACTCACCTATGCCACACAGCCAGCTGCTTCAAAGTTCATTGTCTGTGTGACACGCGATTGGATAATTGTTCGACCGCGTTGTTACCGGTAGAGAAGCCAAGCGATGGTTGCAACGGTTGCACTTACTCAGCGTTTGGGTCATTGGAATAGTTTGTCCAGTTCCAGTTGTTCTTCTGCATCGATGGTCCAGACTAGGTATGGGCAAACTTTGAAAAATTGCGGGCCAAATTTTAGATATTAGCAAAGTCGCGGGCCTTGTAATTGGGATTTACGTGGAATTTTGAATGGTTTATATGGGTTTTGTACAAGGTCTTAATATGTTCCGTGGGCCGGATCAAAAGCCGTGGCGGGCCACATTCGTCCCGCGGGAAGGAGGTTGTCCATATGGGGTCCAGACCAACAAAAGTCGGAGAATGGAATTGGAGACAAAGGTTTCGAGGCAATAGATTGGTGTCGCACGCATCCAACTATGTCAGGAAGCGCGTAGATTTCACGGAACAGAAAAGAATTTCAGTAGACTATTTTATTTTTGCATTATTTTTGTTGGAATGACTGTTTTGTGCTGTCTAATTTACTAAATGTTTCTGTTGCAGGTTTCAGTTAATCTCTTTGCTTGGTTTAAATGGATAGCTTCATTCAGTCTACTGGACATCTCTGCAATTCACTAAAAGAGGAGATTCCAGTTTCTTGTCCGATGTTGCAGATGTAGAGACGCAATGTTTGTGAAGGTGGTGCTGTCGAACAGGAGTTCCCGGTACTTTGCTTCAGTCGTTTGCCATAAATGAATTATGTATCATACAGTTAGAGTATTGCCCGTGGTAAATAATGTTAATAAGTGTTTTATCGTCTGAGATGTAATAAATGTCTTATTTAGTTTCTCCTTGTCTGTTTTGATGTTTTTTTAACTTGTACACGTTACTCTGAAAGGAAAGAGTTTGCGCTGTCTGCACCAGGCTTTGCCAGGTTGCGCGTGGACTTAGTCTATTTTAGGGCCGCGCATCTGTTGGACGTCACTGATGACGGCTTCCGGTTCTTCTCCGAGGTGCATTCAAGATGGAGGCCAATTGTGATTGGACGACTGTTTCGAGGTGAAGTTGCTCTTGATGAAGATCCAAGTCAAGACGATGGTCAGCCAGAACTTGGTCGTTGTAGAAGGAGAGAGTCTGGTGGTAAAGATGGCGACTGAGTGGGTTACAGTTCTTGTAGTACATGCTGAGTTTTCAAAGCAAGCCAGCAGCCATGTCTTTGAAAACTCAGCATGTATTGCAGAACATTAAACCTACTCGGTCGCCATCTTTACCGTTCAGACTCTCTCCTTCTACAACGACTAAGTTCTGCTTGACCATCGTCTTGACTTGGCTGTTCATCAAGAGCAACTTCACCTCGAAACGGTTGTCCAATCACAATTGGCCTCCATCTTGAATGCACCTCGGAGAAGAACCGGAAGCCGTCATCAGTGACGTCCAACAGGTGCGCGGCCCTAAAATAGACTAAGTCCACGCGCATCCTGACATAGGCTGGTGCAGAAAAAGTCCAATAGAATCTCAAGTTGAAAAAAAAGTCTCAAATAAAACACCAGAACGGCATACTGAAATAAAACTTTATTAAAAGTCTTAAATTCTACAATAAGTCGAGCTTACAAATTCAGTGATCATTCTGGTTTGCATAGTTCATCATAAGATCTCTAATCAGCAGCACAATCATTTTCAGACATTAAGACAAATTTCACTCTTCTATCTTCCTCTTGAAATCTCAGAACTGCATGGTTCTTTTCATAGAATACAGAATTGGATGCAAGCCTATGGAAAAGAAGCAAATATTTATTGTACTTACAAGAGATAATAAAATCAAAGTCAATCGAAAGTTTCAACCCTTTATCTACCAAATTAACCTTATACAGACCTAATTCAGATCGAGGCATATTTTTAAAGTAGATTTTTTTTCATATTTTGTCTTCTAACGCGTTAGTTAAAGAATATTGGTCATTTAAATGGGGGAATTGTACAATTTTTCACTGTGTTTCCAATTGGAAGCATTGGGTCTTTTTTGATAAATTTTTACATGGGTTTTTTAAAAATACAATAGAGTGATGGGTAGTTTCAATAATAAGTGAAATATTAAGAATGAATAAATGATTTATTTTTAAATTTAAGTAAAGATAGCAGTTAAGTTTGAAAGGGGGAAAAGGGCTGTATCCAGATAGCTCTGTACAAATTTATAAAAATGGCTGTTTTTATGATTTTTTGTCCAGTTTTCCACTCATGGTGGAAATGCAACTTCTATTTCAAAAAGATAAAGTCCTCTTTTAATTATATCTGCAAATTTTATGAAGTCAATATTAATAAAATTTCATTTTTGAATAAAATTTTAATTGGATGTTTCCAATTGGGAATATTAGCCTGCAAAAAGTTAAGAATTGCCGAGATTATCAACTTAAAACTGGTTCTTATCTCTTGGTTTAGACGATGAATGATCCATACTGATCAATATAAAAAAAAATTGGTTGGGGGGTGGAGAAGTTAATAAAGCACTAGATATACCCCTGATAACTGTTTCATACGCAATGGATGAATCTTTTTCAAAGAGTAGTACGAACAAAACTGGAGATGTCAAGTAATACTTCGAATGACGCACTTTTGGGAAATCTAATCCTTTAATCGTAAAACCAACGTCTGAAAATTCACCCATGCTTCTATTTTTTTTCGTTGGCTCATTATGGTTAGAAAGTGAGTGGAAAACTGTCCATTTAAAACATTCTCACCATTAATGGAACATGCCATCACATGATGTAAGCCAATTCAATGGAGTATTTGGTAACTTTTTCAAAGAAACTATTACAATGAATGAGCGATTTTTTAAAAATTATTTTACTTTTACGGTACTTCTAAGTACCTTTAATAGATAAAGGGTTCAACTTAAAAACAGGCAGAATTATTAAGTTAAATTTCAAGCATTTTCTCTGTTTCATTTAATTATGACATGCTTGAAAGCAAAATGATTTTTTATTAGTACTATTTTTGGATTTTTTTTTTTTTTGGATTTTTCAAAATTTGCTTTTTTTTATACGCAATCATCCCTTACACTAGGTGATTCAAAATAGATGTTAAGTCGAATATCTTTTTAACTATAAGTGATTGAAACCTATTTTTGATAAGAAGAGTTCGTCCAATAAAAAGTAGCTTTCAGATATCGCAATTTTTACGAGGGGCTGTATACATATTAAAATGCAAAATTCAATTTTTACCCGGTCCCTCAATGGCTAACATTTATGTTTAGAAAAATGTCATTCTAAGTCTTAGGATTCCTTAATGAATTTTGTATCGCTCTCAGTGAAAAAGTTAGAGAGACATTTCATGTTAAAAATGACGACCGACTCCACTTTACTTCATGTGTGGCGTTTGTTTTCAGGCGAAAAATCTTTACGAGCTGATAAATGTTAAATGTCGATCAATTTGTTGGAAAATGGCAGTTAAACGCATTCAAAAGCGTGAAATCATCAGGTGCAATCAGTGGCGTCGTGCACTCAGTGGTGCACACCCCAAAAAGAAATGCTGATGTTAAAATTTTCAATTAACTTTTAAAAAAAGGTCTCATTGGGTTGATGAAAAAGACTTCCGAGGTTAGAAATAAGAACAAATAGAATGAAAGATCCATGTTCTGTGCACCTGTAAAAATAAAATAGGTTACTTCATCTCAATTTTTTTTTTCCAGTTCAAAATTTTAAACATTTTCCTCATAAAGTAAAGAAACAACAGGTTGTTCTTAACTTATGGGTCGCCATTTCATCTGTATTTTGTCGCACTTCATCTATTTCACAGATACGTATTTCACAGTGCCTATTTGAAAGAAACTTACATGACTGAAAATGGCGCGAATCCCCTCGTAAAGATCTTTTCTCAATCCCGGAGCAGTCTGTACGGAATATCGTTCATCTTCTGTACAACACAAGACTAGCGGTTTGTCCGTCCGTCTGTCTCGTTAGGGTCAGCATTTCTGCGTGCGCGTACGAAAACCCCTTCATCCGAGGTGCGTGCTGTGTCGTACGTCCAGACTTTCAGTGTCGTTTTCGTAATTCTGTCAGGAGGAGAGAAAAAAATGAATGTACCTTTGAACACCTTGAAAGAAATAGAGGGTGGTTCTAATCAAAGTTCCCCTCTAAACAGGGCTCTAACAGCTAAAACGGGTGCACGGATTGTAACCCAGTTTGGTATATAGACAATACCGCACGAGGAATTAAAAAAAAATATATAGTTCAAAACATGTCCACTAGGTGGCGCCTTCTGTGTAAAACAGCCAAATGAACAACGGAAAGGGCTCGTTCGATACGTACAGACAACAACA
>JAWZYV010009472.1:0-18441 GCA_038373885.1 Cheiracanthium punctorium
GAAGCATCTAGGCATTTTCAAATCACAGCGTATGCTAGAAAAATGTTGAAAATTTTTAGACTTAATAATTCATTAATTAAATTAGTCTATGTTTAAGTACAAGAAATATACATATAGCATACATTTATCATAGAAATTGACACCATTCTTTTTTTTCAGGGTGGGGGGGGGGACGAATAAATTTCGATACAGCTATTTTGGTATTTTGCACGATATGCAAATATTACGGGGATACTTTATAGCTGTTGTTGCTATTTAAAGGTGGAATATTTTCGTTAAAAGGAAGAAAAAAAAAGATTTCAAAATTGTCTCTTTTAAATAACGTTAACTTAGTGTTAGGCACTCTGGCTTACGTAATGTCCGTGTTTGTAAAGGTATAAATACATAAATACGGGTTTGTTTTCATGAAGCCTGTGAAACTCGTAGACACATTCTGTATAGTATAAATAACTATTCTAAAGAGTATAAATAACAAATTTAATTTGAGCTACCTTGAAAGTGCTTCCTGGAAACGGAAACCTTATTACGGTTTTAATCAGCGCTGCATAGCTGTTTTAAGTGTGCATGTTGTTTTGGGCGGCATTATCTTAAAGTATATTTAGTTATTTTAGTGAGTTATTTAAGAATTTATATCGAATAGTTAAAGATTATGAATAAAATTTGATAAATAAATTACAGTTGAAAACGCTATTTTTAGTTCTTAAACAAACACACCAGAGGTAGCACCAACTCTGACGTCTATCCTTTTCATACCAGACGTTATAACAACAACTTAAAAACACTTTCTTAGGATTTATATATTAACAATTGCATCACAGACCGTAGAAAAAATATATTCCGGAAATTAATATATTAGGGAATGCATTTTTGAAAGACTGAAAAATAATGCCTTTTTTCTTGCATTAATTGCAAAATAATAAAACATAAGATCATATTTTTTATATTTTAAAGCAAGGATTTAAGAGATTTTTTTTTATTATTATTTTTTTAAAGAGAGATGGCTTGGCCATCCTCCTTATTTTTTCATGTCTATCTTCTTGACAGACGAACTTTAAAATGTCCTGAAATTGAT
This sequence comes from Cheiracanthium punctorium, assembly GCA_038373885.1. Lineage (NCBI taxonomy): Eukaryota > Metazoa > Arthropoda > Arachnida > Araneae > Cheiracanthiidae > Cheiracanthium > Cheiracanthium punctorium. The sequence goes on from JAWZYV010009472.1 coordinate 1,073, forward strand.
ATTTAAGTATTACTGAGTATTATATTTTACAGGAAGAATTTTATGAATAGATTTTTTCTTTGAGAGAGAAAGGTGAAAATAAAAAACATTTCGGCCCCTCAACCCTATAGGTTACGAATTTTGAAAAATGCTGTCTAATCTAGCACGTACACTAAAAAGGCACATGGATGCCAAATTTCGTATTATTACCGGCAGTAGTTTTCAGGGGCGGATCCAGATATTACTCAAGGAAGGGGCGATTTTGCACCTGAAACAGGGGGGGGGGTAGTATGCGCAAAATCATTTTATAATGAATTAATATAATTAATTATACCAATTAATGTAATTAATTATATTGATAAAATCTATATATGAGCTATGATTAAAAAGGACAGGGAGTAGTACCTTACCTTCCATACATCCCTTAGAAAAAGGCTACTTAATTTTCATTATACTTTCATAATATATTTTAATTTATAACAGAGTTTTGGACTTCGCCCAGGAGGGGGCGATCGCCCCCACCGCCCTCCCCTTAGATCCGCGCCTGGTAGTTTTGGTTAGGAACTATTTACACATGTATTACTTTCCTGTCCCTCTATTAATTTTGCGTGATTTAGAAAACTTCACAAAACAACGAGAGATTTCTAAAATAAAGCAAGTTCAAACTTATATTATTACCGGCAGTAGTTTTGGTTAGGAACTATTTAAACATGTATTACTTTCCTGTCCCTCTATTAATTTTGCGTGATTTAGAAAACTTCACAAAACAACGAGAGATTTCTAAAATAAAGCAAGTTCAAACTTGTTTATTGGTTTCATCTTAAAGCAAAATGACTCATCTTCGTAAAGGTAAAGTCAAAAATCGCATAAAATTAGAAGATTTAGATTTTATGAGGCCAGTGATAGAGGTTCATATCTGAAACACATTGCTCGAGAGCAAGGACGTACCCAGGGGGGTTGTCCAAGGGGTCCGGACCCCCTCCGAAATTTGAGTTTTTGTTAACAAAATAATAATGATGAAGTCTTTTTGCGAAAAAATCTGCCTTTTTCACCGTTTGGACTCCCTCCGAAATATTTGGACCCTCCCCGAAATTTTTTTCTGGGTACGTCCCTGCTCGAGAGGCTATTAACATTCTTTGAATTGAATATTCAGAGAGCATTTTTAAACTTTCTTTGAACGTTAATAGACTTTCAGAGAGTTTGCTGTGATGCATGGGACATTTTCCATGTAGCACGGATAGGTTCTCTGAACGTCTGTTAACGTTCAGAGAACGTTTTATGAATGCTAATAGACGTTCAGAGAACTTATGTGTGCTGTATGGGTTATACCGAGTGTTTCAAACCATCCAGGCAGCACACACACACACGGTTTCTTTGATCTTGAGCACACGTTTTGATAGTATAAAATGGATTCTGGTTCAGAAATTGTACTTTTGCATATTCAGCTTCACGTTCTGTTCTTTAGTTTTAAGCAGCACTTGATACAATTTTCTTTTTGGACTATCACATGCCTAGAAAACAGACTCCCCAATTTGACTCACGATCTAGGTACACTACGCATTTTTAGGGGGTTTTCAGTGTAATACGGCATGCGATGATCACACAAACAACATCTAAAGGGGCGGCTGTTTTTATGACGAATGTACATCGATAATGTAGCGGATAATAAAAGCGAATGAACATGGCTAATGTACTGGATAATATTTTTTTTCAAAGAAAGAGTACTTTGAAATTGTGATGTCGTCTTGCAAAGGTTTTAAGCCGCCAGTTTTTTCCACGCTTGTATGATTCCAACCTCATTCATGGTTTTTCAATGCACTATCAACTTTAGCAGGGAAAAAGTGGGTGTTGCCGTTGTAAAATTTCGAATATTTTTTTGCTGTAAATGTAACCGTGAGAGCTCTATTGTTTTAAACAAACCCAATCTCAAGTGCATACCTCTGAATACGGCTCGAGATCTATTTGTTTAGTGAAGTTTTCTATGACCTCCCTGTAGGTCTTTAGGTCTTTTACAGGAGTAACAAAAAGGAATCCAATATATTACCCGCTAATGATAGATTCTATAAAGCGTATTTTAGAGACATTCGGCAACTTCAAACATAAGAATTAATATATATGTTCGTAACAGGGGCGTAGCCAGAAATTTTTCATGGGGGGGGGTTACGACTACTGCAACTCACATATATGCATACATGTGTCTGATAAGGGAGTGAAGAATATATATTTTGTATGGCAAAACATTTCTCATGGGGGGGGGTTATGACCCCCATAATCCCCCCCTTGTCTACGCCCCTGGTTCGTAAGGATAACAAAATAATGCTCCTTGTCGGAAATTATGTACTTAGCACTTACAGGTCTTCCACGGGAGCACTCAAAAGTATTCCAGTACATAACAGTCTACGCCACACAGTCTAAGCACAAAACAATATAGATGCCTGCTTACTCTAAATTAAAAGTACATAAATGTATAAACAAAATAAAGATTTCTTACATGATTTCACAAAACTGCTCGAATAACGATATACAGCTTCTTTGAGATTATGTCTAAAATTTCACACAATTTGGCGAAAAAAAAAAAAAGATTGTTGCCATGGTAAGCATTTGATAATTGATGCGTTCGACATGATTTAACATTCTTGTTATTTTCGAATTTAACATTCCTGTTATTGTTCAGAGATGGATAGTTAGTGTTAAAATGAAAAATAAATATGAACCTAGTCTTCCTTAAGCGAAAATTTTCACTAAAGAAAACTTCACGTTGAATTGAATTTCTGAAGATATTCTACACATGCAACTTGAAAAAAAATACATAGTTACAACTTTTTGTGGAAACCCTTTTATTTAGTAATTCCGCCTTGGGGGGAAATAGCTCTCTAATACAGTAAAAAAAAAACCACACTTCTTGTTTTTATGAAGCTAATTTGCTTTCTGAGTGTTTTCTGATTTAATAGAAATACGGATTATATTTAATACTTCAGATGGCTGGATATTATTTTTTTAATGTTTATACTTAGCTGAAATGAAACTAGCGGTCATAAATCTGATTTTTTTTTTTTGACAGATGACCAGCTTCTGTGTAATTGCTTTCCATGGCTTTATTATTTGAGAAAATACGAGGGGGAAAAGTGGGGGGGGGATACGAGGAGAAAATATTACATTTTACAATACTTTTCATACAAACTTCAGCTTGAAAGAAATTTTTATAACTTCCTTACTAAGAAAATTATTCATGATTAATCTAAAATTGCATCGCAGTTTACGCAACTACTCTTCGCCATCGTAGGCAGCACGCACAGGTTCTCTAAACATCTGTTAACGTTCAGAAAACGTTTTCTGAACGTTAATAGACTTTCAGAGAGCCTGTTTGTGATACGTGGGGCTCAGATCATAAACGGTTCTTACTGCATCGTAAACTGAAAAAAAAATAGTATTATTATTACCAATGTTGTGCTGCGATTACTAGTAATTGCAGCACAGTGTACAGGTAAAATGAACTCATTAGTAAATAGTCATTAAGTCCTAAAAGTACTGTCAATTCTTAAAAGTATTTGAAGAACATGTGAGTTTCATACAAGGCAGCGCACACAGGTACTTTGAACGTAAACGTTCATTACGGACCCCATCGAAGACGTTTCGAGCTTGAACGTTCTCTGAACGTTATTAAACATTCAGAGAGCTGATGTGCGGCGCCTGGGATATCACTTCTCGAATACAGTTTAAAAAAAATTGTTAGTAGACTCACTTTTGCATTCTTTAAATTTACATCTACATGTATTCACATAACTGAATGCTTTGTTCAATGTATGTAATCAAGGTAACTGTGATTATTTAAACTTGATGAAGTTTATGAAGTTTAATGTAATAATTATTATGTTAATCATAATAGGTCTTTAGGATAAATTCATTAAACAAAGACTCGTCCGTTTATTAATTATTATAGCTATTAAATGAAATCGATATGTAACCGTTTATTTGAATAGTAAGAGTGCTTATCAAATTCTGCATCGTGTTAAATAAATGTACGAGTGTAAATCAATTAATCTTTCAAATGCAGAAATTTGAAAAGACATCGCTGTAATTAATCCTCTAAAGGAATTTCCTAATTAGAATTATCTATATTTAATAGAGAGTTTAGCTTCTGCTTAAGGAGGTACTATGCTTTATTTTTATTTATTTATTTTGCGTGCTGCGTTATTGCGATTAAAAATATATTTATACTAAAACAAGAAAGTGTACGTAAATACTTTACTTACGAAAATATGGACAATGTCCATTATGCAAATATTCACTAAAATTTTCTAAACAAAATTTCCCCTATAAAATTAAATTTCAATAACTAGCAGACAGATTTCAAAAGAATTCTGCTTAAACGCAAGTGTGATCGACTCTGTTTTTACGTCATGCATTTAAAATGGCTTTAACGGTTGAAAATTGTGGAAAATAATCTATTGAATGCTTTTCTTCTGCACCGAAAAGCTAACTGGTTCTCAAAGTATCTAGAAATTTCCAGAAACCAGCCGATTTGTTCAGACAAAATCGAAAATTTATTGCATTTAAAAACTCCCTGAATAATCTTCACAGCACAAGTTAAAGAGATTTGCAAATACTAGTAATGTATACACGTATTATCAAGATGAGTTTTATACAAACATGTACATATTATAGACTAATAACAAATGTGGCTAGTGTATGTAGAGTACTTCAATTATTAAAATTGCTTATTCTTTATTTGCTTTAGTTTAGATTAATAATTTTCAAATATTTCAAATTTAATTGTATTATGCATAACTTTTTGAGGCAAACAATTTCCTATTCGTCAAATCATATGATTAGAATCGTATCCCAGATGTTTACTAAATTCAAAATATCCATCTTTGATGATAGGAATATAACATGGATATTTTTAGAATGAGAAATTGTAAGTTTCATGACAATAACTATTTTTGTGGAACTAAACTCTTCATGTTATCTGAAAAATGTTAATAAGAAATATTAAATGACCTGCGATACTGAATTTGAAAATTTAAAAATCTTAGAACTCCAGCCTTTACTGTTTTTTCTTTTATGCAACATTCACAAGCTTTGAAATGCAACAAATTTTGACGAAGCTCGATTTCAGTTTTGCAAAATATTTTTTTTTGTACGAGTACTAAAATATATACATATGCATAGAATGTGTGTCTGATATTACAACACTGTATTTAGATTCTAAAATAAACGAGACTGATGCTTAAGATGCTTGGAGAATTTGCATGTAGCAATATATATATATATATATATATATATATATAAATGAAAGATTTTCTTTTTTGTACTGAAGACTGCTTGCACCATTAAAGTAGTACAATATTTCATCATAAAACTGGATCAAATTGGCTGCAGACTTCCCATGGACAGTCGTTAAACCATGATTTGGGGTTTACACTAATCAATGTAACCATGCCATGTTGAAAAATTTCTCCATAGGAAGGCTGCAGCTACTTAAGCACCATTTCATGGTGAAAAGTTGAACTACTGCTGTTAACGGTGTACAGTACTGTTATTGCTTGTATTACCTTATTCATATTTGTATCTTGTCGCCAATCCGCTTCTGGCAACCCTATCGATAGGTTCTGGGTGGTAGCTGTGATTTTCGCCAGTCGCCAGTAGTCGTCTCGTTTTGTAAGCCGTAAGCACGGCATCGTTGTACCCTCTTGACTCATTTAATAGTCACAGAATAAAGAAATTAATTGTTGATCATTCGCCTTACAGTCCACTTTTTTCGTATCGCAACATTTCTGGTCCGTCGAGCCGGAGGACCTATGGATAAACAAACTCTCGTAACGTTGAACAGGCAATTAGGCAGCCTGAAAACAAAGGTAACCAACCTTACCAAATATTTAGATGATTTTGTTCCGTCATCGGATAAAGCCATTGAACTCGACTTGAAATTGAACTCTTTAAGAAAAACACAAACTGATTGTGAAGAATTAAGACTCCAGTATTATAAGTTACCGGAAGAAATAAATATTGCCGATAAAGAACATGATTTGGATATCCTCGATGACGCATTGCAAGAACAGGAGGTAAGAATTAGATCTTTCCTCTCTTCTATTAGTAAAGTTGTTGATATTTCTGACAAGAACATAAAGCATTCTATTTCGAATAATATATGCACAAATGTAAAGGTGAAATTACCCCAAATAAATTTACCAGAATTTTTCGGATCGTATCAAGAATGGGGACTCTTTAAATCAAAATTTGACTCCCTTATCACATCTAACGAAAGTTTAACAAATCAACAAAAACTGCACTATTTGCAAGCTTCGTTAAAAGGAGAAGCTGAACATTTGCAAACGCCGAACGATACATTCGATTCTTTATTAGGCGCTTTGCAACAAAGATTTGAGAATAAACGTGTTATTGTATCATCTCACATCAATTCTATTTTGTCCTTGAATAAATTAAATAATGAATCGGCAAGGGATCTAAGAACCCTACTAGATAACATTCAGAAGCATATTCGTTCTTTAGAATTGTTTGATTTGAAACCCGACAAACTTTCTCAGCAAATGTTGGTTAATATTGTGTTAAACAAACTAGATCATGAGACTCGTAGGCAATACGAAATGACCTTGGACAGTACTGAATTTCCCGACTGGGAAGACTTTCTCTCCTTTTTGTCAAAAAGATGTCAAATTTTAGAAAGTTTAAATGCTTCCTTTCATAACCAAAACAAGCAAAAGAACATTCCCCTCCATTCTAAACCGAAGGTGCTTCTTTCGAAATCTCAGCCTAATAATTGTGCTTTATGCAAACAAGCACACAGTTTGTTTAAATGTAAACGCTTCAATTCAATGAAAGTTAATGAAAGATTTGATGTAGTAAAAAGTCATAATCTTTGTATAAATTGTTTATCTCCACTACATAAATCATCGAATTGCCCTAGTGTTCGAAATTGTTTCTGCTCTAAACGGCATAATTCCTTATTGTGTAGAAGTTTGAATAAGAGTGTTGATAATCATAAGCATTACCCCCAAGAAACTACTAACCACTTGAAAACGGAAGCAGTAAATTCAGAGTTAAATGTGAATTCTCCACCCTTTTCGCCTCCGTACGAAGGTGTCAGTCAGTCTGCATTACCAGCTGGGAAAGAGGAAGGATTTATGGGTTCGAGTTTCGAATCGGGAAAAAATAAACAAAACGTGGTTTTGAGTACTGTTCTTGTTTTTGGTGAAAATAACGTTGGAAATAAGTTCCCGATAAAGGCAATTCTTGATTGCGGTTCTATGGTGAATATTATCACATTGGATACTGCGTTAGCTTTAGGATTAAGGCTTCGAAAAATAAACACCTTAGTTTCGGGTATTGGAGGTGCATCTCACAAAATAAAGCATGAGGTTTCAATTGCAATTTCAAATAAGGAAGGTCAGTTTAGAAAAATCATTGATTGTTTGGTTGTCGAAAGTATTACAGATTTTACACCAACGTGTAAACTTGATATGAAGGGGATAAAAATTCCTGACGGCATTAATCTATCAGATAAATCCTTTCATTTACCAAGTAAAATACATATGTTGCTTGGAAATCAGTTAATTTTTGATTTATTAAAACCTGAAAAATTGAAATTAGCTGGAGGTAATTTGATATTACAAGATACTGTGTTCGGCTTCACTGCTAGTGGTATTATGCGTCATGAAAACACTAGTCCTTACTTTCATTGTGGTCTTATTTCAACCCTTGATGAATTAGACAAAAATATTAGATTATTTTGGGAAATAGAAAATTTAACGGACGTGGAAAATCCGGTCGTTAAATCTGAAGAAGAACGAATTTGTGAACAGCATTTCTTAAATACCTTCAAAAGGGATGAATCTGTTCGCTTTATAGTACAGATGCCTTTAGCTAAGGATCCCAGTTGTTTAGGGGACTCCAAACAGACAGCTTTGAATAGACTCGAGGCCTTATGGAAAAGGTTAGTCAAAAATCCGGAAATGCTGATTTTATATCGTAATTTTATTCGAGAATACCAAACAATGGGTCACATGGTAGAGATAATTGAAGAAGAAGAGCCAGTGGTGACGTATTATCTACCACACCACGGTGTTTATCGCCCTACTAATAGTACAACTCCACTTCTCGTAGTTTTTAATGCTTCGTCTGTTACTTCCACTGGTGAATCTTTAAATTCATTGCAAATGAATGGTGGTATAATACAAGAAGACTTATTTTCAATTCTACTTCGATTCAGAATTCACAAGTACGCGTTAACTGCAGACATAAGGAAAATGTTTAGGATGGTTGCTATAGATGAATCTCGGCGCGATTTGCTACGAATCGTTTGGAAACATAATTTTGAAGATCCAGTGAAGAAATATAAATTAACCACCGTAGCCTATGGTACTAGCAGCGCTCCCTATCTAGCCACTAGGTCGTTGAAACAACTTGCAATAGACGATGGCAAGGATTATCCATTAGCTGCTGAAGTTTTGCTTTCAGACGTGTATACGAACGAGATCTTAACAGGCAGCGATGATCTGGAATTACGGAAGAAACTCCAAGCTCAGCTTGTCTCACTGTTACAAGGTGCTTGCATGCAATTGCATAAATGGGCAGCTAGTAATCCTTACCTATTGCCAGATGAATTAAATGAAGATAAAGACATATCTTTTTCCAATCAAAATGAGACGAAGACACTCGGGCTTTTATGGAAGCCACAGACAGATTCCTTCTCTTTCAAGGTATCTACTAAGGATGAAAGAGGAAATAATTGTGAATTCACTAAAAGAACTGTGCTCTCCACAATTACGAAATTGTTCGATCCACTCGGGCTATTAGGGCCCATAATAGCAAGGGCTAAAATTCTAATGCAAACTCTGTGGCAGTTAAACTTAGACTGGAATGATTGCTTGCCTCCAAACTTAAAATCTGAGTGGAATTCCTTTGTTACCGCTCTGTCATCTATAAACCTTTTGGTTATTCCTCGTTATTGTCTTCAACATCATTCCATTCGAACAGAAATTCATGGCTTTGCAGATTCTTCAGAGACGGCTTTCGGAGCCGTAATCTACATTCGTTGTGTTGACGCAAATGGGCAGATTATTGTTAATCTGTTGTGCTCTAAATCTAAAGTTGCTCCTCTAAGGACAATCACCATTCCTCGGTTAGAGCTGAACGCTGCAGTTCTTCTTTCCAAATTGGTTAAAAGATCTCTGCAAGCCATAAAAATCCAAATTGATGACATTTACTTTTGGTCTGACAGCAGCATAGTGTTAGCGTGGATTAAGAGGCCACCTTCTCATCTCAAGCCATTCGTTAGAAATCGTGTGAGTATCATTCAAGCGCTTACCAAAATTGAATGCTGGCACCACGTCAGCTCCAAAGAAAATCCAGCCGATATCCTTTCGAGAGGCGTAAATCCTGACAAAATTCAGGAATGCGATCTGTGGTGGCTTGGGCCGCCATTTCGACGTCAAGTCGAAATAAGTGAATTCTCTAACCCTACTTCAATTGAGAACAATGACCTCTTTTCGCGAGAAATAAAAGAAACGCCAACCAGTGAAATGTGTGGGCTGCTGGAGACAGTCGAACCACTAGATCTTATCAGTAGCTGTTCTTCGTACACCAAATTACAGAGAGTGCTTGCTTGGTGCAAAAGATTTGTAAACAACGCAAGAAACCCTTTACAACGAGAGACTGGATGCCTTAAGAGTTATGAACTTAGTCAATCCTTGTGGACAATAGTGAAAAACATTCAAGGAACTAACTTGCTAAGGAAATACAGTGCTTAAGCAAAGGGACTCCGATTCCAAAATCTAGTAAACTTTTAAATTTAAACCCTTTCTTAGATAGTAATGATATCCTCCGCGTTGGAGGACAACTGAAAAACTCTTGCCTGTTTCGCAAATGCACCCAATATTGCTTCCTTCTAACCATCATTTTACTTGTGTTGTAATTAATTATTTTTATACCTTATATTCCCATACAGGTGTAGAAGCTACGTTTACTTCTTATGGTCTATTTGAAGGTATTTTAAAATTGGAATATGTATGTATGTTTATTTTTCTTCACTTTATTCCTTTTGAAAACTGAAAATATTTGTATTTTTATTTAATATCATTGCGATAGCATTTAATCTCATTTACCAATTTTGATTGTTATTTGATTATTTAACCTGTATCTTTAATTTGAACGCCTCCGTCGTTGCAAGGCGGGGGAGAAATGTTATTGCTTGTATTACCTTATTCATATTTGTATCTTGTCGCCAATCCGCTTCTGGCAACCCTATCGATGGGTTCTGGGTGGTAGCTGTGATTTTCGCCAGTCGCCAGTAGTCGTCTCGTTTTGTAAGCCGTAAGCACGGCATCGTTGTACCCTCTTGACTCATTTAATAGTCACAGAATAAAGAAATTAATTGTTGATCATTCGCCTTACAGTCCACTTTTTTCGTATCGCAACAAGTACTTTTAGAAATGCAGAAAAGAAGGATTTGTAAGAGTAATACAGTTTCTTCATATTTTTGCAATATGTAAGTAGCAGTATTTAATCTATATAAAGCAACATTGTAGCTTAGTGTTTTTAAAGATTATAGTATGTCTGTCCTTATACAATATCGATACATCTTTGTCACATGATGCATACCAAACCTACCAATCACGCCATTCTGTATGGAGAAATGTGGCAGCATAAGTAGAACTTATAACTGAACATGTAATTGAATTGTTTCTAAGCTAACTCAACTTATATGTAAAAATATCAATCAGTAAATAAATATTTCACCTTTTTCTTTTCTTCCTCCCCCCCCCAAAAAAAAACAAAATTTTATAAATATTGCTTAAAAAAGCAAACAAAAAGTCCACATCTAGTTTCATTCCTCTCTTCGGAGAACATTCGTCAATATCTCATTTTTTAGCAACATAACAAGTAAAATCCTTAAAAAATATTGGATAAATTCAAGTGTAGAATCAGAAAACAAATTTTATACTCTCCAAGGAAAAAATCAGCTTGAAATACACATATGAGTACTTTAATTAAGTTTCAATATAAAATGCATACGATATATTAAAAATGACTTGTCCATTATCTTTGAATCAGTTAGTTTGTTAAGCTGAGGAAATATTATTAGTTTCATTTTTCTTGCTGAAACGTCGAATAAGCTAATGATATTGTATTCAGTTTTATGTAGCTATATAAAAGTTATTTCGCAGACAAAAAGGAATAAACTTGGCAAAGAAAATAACCTGTTTTCTTTCAGACTATGCTATCGAACCTACAGTGTATTCCCTGATGCATTATCTTCATCTGACAACAGTGAAGAGCTCCAAATTTGTTTTGGTAGTATTTTTTTTTCTATTAAAGAAAATTTCTGTAATTTTCTTTTTTCAAATATAACCATTTTATTCTGTTAGAAGTCCCGGAACATTTTTTAAAAACGTCCTGGGAAGTATTGCACATGTGGTGTATTACATACATTAATAGATATCGTCAGCTGGGTTCATCGGAATTTAAAATATGAGTATGATTAGGGGGGGGGTAGTTTGACGAAACATTGTAGTTAAACTATAAATTTATACTACCCATACAAACATTAATATAAAAACTCGGCTGTTCGAGCCTCGTCAGGGGGAGACCCCCCCCTGAACCCCCCAATTTTTAATTTTCATTATTGCCATATTAAAACGATATTAATATTGACTATGTCATTTTATATCTCATCTTTTGTGTATTTCGCCTGGTAAACCTATGTTGAAATTTTTAGGATTGTAACCTATTTATAGAAAAATACATGTGATGCATATTCTACAACTTACGAAATATTGTTACAATAGATTAAAGCTGTTGTGAACTAGTAGTATTTAAATATATGTAAAATTATGTCGCATACTTTTATATCGCTTTTTATGTCGCATTTTTCGGACAATCTTCAATAAAGGGGGTGAGAGATAAAATGGCATAGTCATTAAAAAATTGGATGCAGTGTAGTAGATTTTACTATACATGACGTGCAGTGTAAACAATGCAAATAAGTTGTGCGTGGTCCTCGCTCCAGGTTAAAACAAGGTGCTTTTCACCAGTCGGCACACCATGGAGTTGGGAAATTCCGCATACGCCATTCGTTAGTACTTCGTTAGTACCGGTTAGTACCAAGAGATTTTCGTTAGTACCGCATCCGTTGCTGATATACCGACAATACAAGTTTCCTGTCACACTAGCTACCTAGCCCGTACAAACTGCAGAATGGAGATTTCGCATATGTCGTTCATTTAGTACTTTGTTAGTACTGTTAAGTACCGGAAGATTTTCGTTAGTACCGCATCCGTTACGGATATACGGGCAATACAAGTTTCCTTTCACACTAGCTACCTAGCCCGTACAAACTGCAGACTGGAGATTTCGCATATGCCGTTCGTTAGTACTTTGTTAGTATTGTTAAGTACCGAGAGATTTTCGCTAGTACCGCATCCGTAACGGACTTACGGACAACACACGTTTCCTGTCAAATAGCTACCTAGCCCGTACAAATTGCAGAATGGTGATTTCGCATATGCCGTTCGTTTTAGTACTTTGTTAGTACTGTTAAGTACCGGAAGATTTTCGTTAGTACCGCATCCGTTACGGATATACGGGCAATACAAGTTTCCTGTCACACTAGCTACCTAGCCCGTACAAACTGCAGAATGGAGATTTCGCATATGCCGTTTGTTAGTACTTTGTTAGTATTGTTAAGTACCGAGAGATTTTCGCTAGTACCGCATCCGTAACGGACTTACGGACAACACACGTTTCCTGTCAAATAGCTACCTAGCCCGTACAAATTGCAGAATGGTGATTTCGCATATGCCGTTCGTTTTAGTACTTTGTTAGTACTGTTAAGTACCGGAAGATTTTCGTTAGTACCGCATCCGTTACGGATATACGGGCAATACAAGTTTCCTGTCACACTAGCTACCTAGCCCGTACAAACTGCAGAATGGAGATTTCGCATATGCCGTTCGTTAGTACTTTGTTAGTATTGTTAAGTACCGAGAGATTTTCGTTAGTACCGCATCCGTAACGGACTTACGGACAACACACGTTTCCTGTCAAATAGCTACCTAGCCCGTAGAAATTGCAGAATGGTGATTTCGCATATGCCGTTCGTTAGTACTTTGTTAGAACTGTTAAGTACCAGGAGATTTTCGTTAGTACCACATCCGTAACGAATTTACGGACGATACAATTTTCCTGTTACACTAGCTACCTAGCCCGTACAAATTGCAGAATAGGGATTTCGCATATGCCGTTCGTTTTAGTACTTTGTTAGTATTGTTAAGTACCGAGAGATTTTCGTTAGTACCGCATCCGTAACGGATTTACGGACAATACAAGTTTCCTGTCACAATAGCTACCTAGCCCGTACAAATTGCAGAATGGGGATTTCGCATATGCCGTTCGTTAGTACTTTGTTAGTACTGTTTAGAACTGAGAGATTTTCGTTAGTACCGTATCAGTTACGGATTTACGGACAGCTCAAATTTTCTGTAAATATTTTTTTCTTCACTGAAAACGCGCATGGGGATTATACGGCACAGCCAGGGGCGTAGCCAGAAATTTTTCATGGGGGGGTTACGACTACTACAACTCATATATATGTATACGTGGGTGTGATAATGTAGTGAAGAATGTACATTTTGTATGGCAAAAAATTCCTCATGGGCGGGGGGGGGCATGACCCGCATAACTCCCCCCCTTGGCTACGCCCCTGGACATAGCGGATAATAGGAAAATACGGTAACTAATAACACCTTCACTCCAGATGTCCACATATGCACACATTTTCGTTTTCACTGTTATATTAATTCTTTAAGAGTTTTTGTAGTTCTGAAGTTACGTACATATGCCTCAATGCTTCAGTTTCATTTTAACGTACGTGAATGAGTAAATCCTACACACTGACACACAGATTTTATTTTTTGTGTGCCGTTATTTTATCGTTGCTGTCGTTACACAAAAAAGTATTTGAACGTTATTGAAATTTATAAGTTGAATTCGTGAATATTTTTTTGTATTTTCAAAATTCATTTAGCCAGAAAGAACTTGTGGAACATCATTTACCTTTAAAAGTGTCTTGACAGTCTTCGTTTATGGGTGATAACAACCAATAGCGTATCCAAGGGGGGATAGGTACGTCACAACCCTCAATGAGGAATTTTTTCCCATACAAAAGGTATAGTCTTCACTTCCCTATCACACACATGTATACATATATGTGAGTTGCAGTAGTCGTAACACTCCCCATGAAAAATTTCTGGCTACGCCACTGATAAGAACTTTTAACTACGGAAACAGATATTGGGGGATGAAGATTTTATTCGAAATTTTATTTTAAAATAGGATTGCTATCTGTCGTTTTTAAGTGTTAATAGGTTTTTATAAACAAACAAGAAAGTTGTACCGTCAGTGTAACCGTAACGGATGCGGTACTAACGAAAATCTCCCGGTACCTACTAGTACTAACAAAGTACTAACGAACGGCATATGCGAAATGCCCATTCTGCAATTTGCGTGGGCTGGGTAGCTATTGTGACAGAAAACTTGTCTTGTCCGTATATCCGTAACGGATGCGGTACTAACGAAAATCTTCCGGTACTTTACAGTACTAACAAGGTACTAACGAATGGCATAAGCGAAATTTGCCAACTGCATGGTTTGCCGGCTGACCATTTCACCAGCCGGGAAATTTGAAGTGTCCGTAAATCCGTAATGGATGCGGTACTAACGAAAATCTCTCGTACTAACCGGTACGAGAGATCCGGTACCGGTACTAACCGGTACTAACAAATGGCCTATGCGAAATTTCCCAACTCCATGGTGTGCCGGCTGGTGAAATGTACCTGTTAAAACATTCAGATTTCGACCACAGACCTCACTGCGGACTGGGGATTCTTTGTACTTTTCAAGTGATTCTTTTTTAAGTAAATGGAAAATACATATTTTAATTTTCTTATTTATAAACTTTAAGTTCTTCTTATTCATAAACTTTAAGTTATTATTATTCATAATGAAGGAACTATTAGGTTGTAACGAAAGTATTCCGCCACCATAAATATCGTCTGTGGCGGTCAACACGAACAATCTAAGTTCGCGTTGTCGTGTTTGCTCATATTTTATCAAACAATTTTTGGCATTTGAAAGAAAGAGACTCGCTTTAGAACACTGTGTTGTAAATATTTAAAAAAAAAATCGTTATCATTAAGTACAAGGTGTCTGAAATAGAACTATCACGCTACCAAGTTAGATTCAAACGTTACACGCTTAAATCTATTGATTAAAACTAACACTCATTTATTGATTAAATTTCTTATCGGCCGATTTAAATCCTTTTACGCCAAAAAATACTCATTCAACACAATAATTTGTGAATGCATCAATTCGCCTCAGCCCTCCCCATCCGCTATATTCTATTTAACTCATTTTCCACAAAAATCTTGTCTATTTGAGTATTCTGTCTGTCTCTTCTCCCCCACGACCCATATTTTATTACTGTCACGTGACCACCAACGCTCTTAACGGATAACGGTTCATAGTAAAAAACGCAGCCAGGCCATAGTTGTGTGTGTATTCCGCTGGTGATAGTTTTATGTTATACCCGAATACCAAATGCATCTTTTTCATATTCAGAGTCGTGAAATAAATTCAGCCTAGATATGGAGGAGATGCTGTAGGTAAAGATTTCGCTTTAATGACATAGTTTCTTACGATTTTATTATAAAAAGCTGTTGTAAAACAAATAAAGTTATGATATCTCCACCCAAAGTGAGTAAGTAGTATTTTACCTTTTTCATGTCAATAAATTGGGTTGTTTCTTTAATTAAATCTCACAGCTGGTTTAACCATGATTTCATTTCTGTATTCTGACTGTACTGTGAATTCGTTTTATAACGAGAGACTATAGTGAAATTATATTCTATTTATTAAAAAATACTTTTTTATAGTGTATTAAGATATATGTAATGTATTTGCCTTGTTTTAAAATTTATTTTCTCGGGCTTATAATAATAGATTACAGCTCTGATAATAAAAAATGAAGAAAACGAATCATTCAATATATTAATCAAAAACAGCAAATTAAAAAAAACACCCTTTTTCTAGTTTAAAATAATAATCTTAATTGAGTACAGATATGTTAATTAAAAAAGGGCTCATTTTGCAAAAACGCTCATTCTATAGCTTAAATAATAATCGTAATTGAGTACAGTTATATTAATCAAAAACGGACAGACACTCCTCATTTTTGATTATTATTTAGCCTAAATGGAGCTGTTGTATAATGCTCAAAAATTGAGAATTTTTCGCTCCATTGATTTTGTCGATTAATTGAGCAAATTTTACTCAATCGGGAGAATGGCTGTTTGAAGTCAGAAATTGAGTAAAAATATACTCCGTTTGATTATTATTTTACTCAATAGATTTAAGCGTGTAGATTCAAACCATCATTTACTTCCAGTTCTGTTACAAAATGTCAACTATAGAATGTAAACAAATTATGTGTACAGCTTCAGGTACTACTGTTTTATCATATGACACTGTGAAGGTTTGGCACTGAAAGTTAAAAACAAGGATTCAAGAAGCAGAGCGTTGTGGCCGGCCGACTGATGTTGATGAGGGCCACCTGCGCGAACTTGTTGAAGAAGATCAGTATTCAACCACTCGAGAACTAGCTAAGGTGTTCTTAGAGGTCAGTACATGCCTATTAGTCGTGCTATGCATTACATAAACTTGAGGCGCAAACTCAATCGCAGGTGCTTCATGAGCTGACTCAAGCAGTATTGGCGGAAAACTTTCGTTACAACCTGATATTTAAACGTACAAAGAATTAATGTCCAATAAAAAATTATTGAAAAAAGTATATTACAATACGTATATTTAAATGTTCCACGCAAGGAAACATCATTATCAACACTAAATTTTATAGACTTACCCAACAACAACTTAATGGAGTATTTTGGCCGCAACAGACATTTATCCCGAAAATATTGGTTTACCGAATTTTGGAAATCGTTAACAGCTGGAGGTAAAGTCGCTTCTTCTTTTTTGAGTATATCATGTAACGAAGTTTTCCGCACTGTGCTGACACCGATTTCGAAAATTCGCAAAAATTGTATTTTCGGGAAAAAATGACTGTTTTGGCCCGAATTCCTGATTTTAAGGGCGTCGGCTAAAGTGTGAAAGTCCCTTGTTCGGGCATACTGCGCGGCCGTCGACGTAACGGGCTGGAGTTTTGGACAGTTTTCTACAGATGTAACGTAAATATGCATTAGAACCTTAACCCTTTAACGCGCCCCCAACGCGTCCCCTTAACCCTTTAACGCGCAGTGTTCCCGCTCTGGGAATACCAAACTCTGACGTTTAGACTGTTGCCAGTCACGAAG
>JAWZYV010009475.1:0-16395 GCA_038373885.1 Cheiracanthium punctorium
GAAATATCGCCAAATTTGGCGATATTCAGTTATTTGGTCCATGCCCAAAGTATCGCCATTTGTCATCGTTCTTGGCGAGTTTTGGCGAAATATCGCCATATTTGGCGATAATCTGTCATTGTTTGGTTCATGCTTAAAATCTCGCCAAATGTCGTCGAAATTGACGAGTTTCGCCGAAATATCGCCAAATTTGGCGCCAAAAATTATTTCGTATTTTGTATAACTGTAAAACTTTAACCCGTAGAATTTTGAACTTTTGTATTTAGAACTATTGTAATATCTAACTGTTTTCAATATCTTTTTTGACAGCAATCGACTGAGAATTTATTTACAGGGTGTGCCAAATGACTTTAAATACATTGAGGTGTATGAATGCATTCAATTCATTGAAAGCCTGTGGTCAATGACTACTTTGGCTATCCCCAAAATCTCGCAGACTATCTCAAGTTTGTCGGCTTTTGGTGAAATATCGCCAAATAAAGTGTCAGAAGGAAATCTTTCAAATTGAACTCAGCTTGGCGATATCGAAATATTTGGCTAGAAATCGCTAAATCTTACTATTATTGATATTGTATCTCTTTACAACAAATAAGTTTAGAGGAAGTGCGTCGAAAATATTTTTATTCTAATAGACGTGCAAGGAAGTCATGTGTTGGACACATCAGATTTTTTTTTATATAATCAAGATAATATTTTTAGATTTTTAAATGCTTATACAGTATGAATTCAAAAATAGTTTCGTAAATATGGAAATCAGTTAAAAAATTGGCTCAAACTCTGATATTATTCACTTTCACTGTTATATGAGAAGATCACATAACTTTGTTAGGAATAAAAAGAAATGTTTCAGATTTTTCCTGCTAAATACTTGGCTCAAATGTAAAATTTAAATATGGAAAATATTTTTGGTGTGGTATATCGTTAGAACACTAATTTTTTTTTCGTTTTATTTAATTTTTTTAAATAGCATTAAAAAAGTCCCTATACTTTTTTCCATGTTTTATGAACACCCCACCCCTTTTATTCCTTAAAAAAATCTATTGTGAACTGTTGCTTATTTTTATTTATTTTTGGTATAAAATACAACCGAAATTTATAATGTGAAAGATTCTCACTAGTGATACACTATCTGCTGATATGCAGATGCTTTTTAATACTTAAATAGTGTCCTCTGGCACTATTACAATTTCATCTTGATTTTTACATAACACGTATTTTCTCTTGAAAATAAGGAAATAGGAAATGTAATGGAATTGTTTACATTATATTAATTTGTTAATTAATTATAATTTGTCACATTTATTTTTATTTATAAAGGTGTTCTTGAATTTACGGCCAAATTTTAAGGGTAAGTGCAGGACGCTGTAACAATTTGTTGTATAGAAATGTATGGTCGCAAACGGTGGATTAATGTACCAAGTAATAATCACTTTCAAAGTAGCTTTGAAGAAACGGTTCCCTTTCAAGAAACAGTCAAATTTCTTATTACAGTTTTATAAATCCGCTTTATATTTGATAAAAGCACTGACCTATAATTCATATTCCACAAATCCTGTTCCATTTTTGAAGATGAAATTTTCGGAGAATTTATTCATAGTTTATTTGACCTAGCTAAGATGTAAGACTGACGCTTGAGCACTTCTTCGAAAATGATAATTACCTGGAACATGTTGGCCGTACATTCCTATGCAATAAATAATTGATACGTGTCCTGTACCTACCCTTTAAGTTTGTCCCATTACTTCAATCACACCTTATATATTTATTTTATAATAGAACATAGACCAAAATTTATCATATTATAACAAAATTAATAACGAAAGAGTTTCGAATGGCAGTAACCATCCGGCGTGGATCTCCCTTGATCCCCGCTCTTTTTTCTGACAATTGTAAGTTAATTGTTATGCAAATAATTTCATTTATAATGGGGAACTACTATGCGAGAATTAAGAAGAAATGGCGTATTAATACACGTGAGAATATTTTAGACTGTAAATTCTGCTTTGTTTTGATAACAAAGGAATTAATTATAAGAAAATAAACTTTCACATTTTTAAAAAAAAATTAATACTTTGTTGCCTTTTATTTTATTTGTTAGTCATTTATTTACTTTTTGGGAGGGGAGGAGGGCGGAGAATATAAGCATAAAAAATATGATTATTTTTTAGTAGTATTTCATTTCAAGTTTTATTCTCAAGTATTCGAGAGAATGTGAAAGTGACTAAAACGTAAATGCTAAGCAATTCATCTAAGCGGATTTTTATTATTAAACAAACTGCCCAGTGATTAATCTTAACAATTCTTTAAAAACTTTTTAAAATAATTCTTTTTATGTATTTCGGTTTATAAAATTCATTTTATCAGCAGTAAAGCTGCATAACTAAAAGTAACAAGAGGGTCTTCTTTGATTAAAAAATAAATTATTAATAAAATTAAATCTTATTAATTAGTTAATATTTTTTTATATAGGAATTATTTTACTTACAGTGTTTGCTCGCGTTATAGTCGCATCCCCATTTTCAAGCAGAAAAAAAGTTAAAATATTTTCCCCCGCATTTTTCATAAATGTTATTTGTGAATATTATGTTTATAAAAATATTACCATAAAAAGAAAAATACATCTTTTTTGCGCGCAACTGACTAAAAGACACACATAACAGCAAATAATCTGGAAACATTTGGAAAGTTACTAATTTTATTATAATGCATTTGTTTTATTCCTGTACTGTTTCAGTGTTAGGGTGTACAGTAATGTCTATTCGATTCTCCAACATAACAGTCGCATTTAGACTTTCACAATGAAAAATTGGCAAAAAAGTGTGACTATTACGCGAGTAAACACGGTATTACTATTTTTTTTATTTCCAATTAATCTGATTAAATTCATTTTGAATTTTTGAATCCATCGAGCGAAGAAAAAAAATATATTTATTTTGGAATTCCCCTTCTCTCTGCCCTGCTTTTTTAAAAATCTTTTTGCGCTAGCCGGCGGACAGCCGAACTCACCCTGAGACCCACGCATTCAAAAGGCACGATCGACATGTGGCTAATGACTGCCCTCAGGCTTGTAGGGGAGAATACAAAAGCGGCCATACTATTCTTGGAATTTTCCCCTTACCACCTTCCGCCACCTATACCTTCCGCTTACACACCCAATAAACTTGTGTATTGTCTCAATATTTGCGCTTCAAATATTCACTTGAAAATTATCATTTATTTGAATTACAATAACTCTAAGGAAAACAAAAAACACATTGAAACTTAAATATAAAACAAACTTATACACTCTTTTCTCTTATATTCAAGTTTTATTTTAACAGAGAAAAATTATTTTTGCCGCAATAGAACATAAAATATCCAAGTACAGTACAAAGAAACCTCCGAAATTTGGACGTCCGAGATCAATTAACAATGTGTCCAACGTATGGAGATGTCCAACTTATAGAGGTATATTTCAATTTATAGACACGCTCCGTTCCCCACATAAGTGTCTATTTTAGGGAGGTGTCAAACTTTGAAGGTTCACTGTATTAATTTAAAAGCCATCCACATATTTACTGCATGACAAAATAAATTTGTATCCAATAATTAATAAAATTATTTTACTCATGGACGTTTTTTCCACAAACGTTTTTTCCTCTCACTGTATTGAATACTTATAAGAATGTTTCTCCTTATAAGTACACAGCAAAAGATGATTTTTTAAAAATGAACAAAGTACTAATAGTATGTCAAAAAGCAGAAAATAGACAACATATGTAAAAAGTTTCATTTTCCTGTTAAGTTGGCCTAAATATTTTGTGAACCCTACGCAGGGGCTTCCCGTTCCATAAAAGTGCTTCTAAGATCACGCATTTCATCCATTTTCTCTGCCATTTTCAAGAAGCTAGAAAGGGACCGTCTTCTTGAAAATGGCCGAGAAAATGGATGAAATGTATGATTTTCAAAGTTCCATAACTCGGTCAGTTTTTATCGTAATAAAACGAGACTTTTTCTGTTTACTTTGTTTTTGTGTGCTGCATCTTTTCCTAAATATAAGTGATAGGACCTGTTGACCGTATAAAAATTTAATTTTTGTAATTTTTTTCTAAATGGGTTTTTTTGGATTTTAGCGTAGTGGCGGGCCGTATAATTGGGATTTATATGGGATATTGACTGGTTTATACTGTTCTGCGGGCCAGATCAAAAGCTATGGCGGGCCACATTGAGCCCGGTTGCCCATATGTGTGTTAAAATGTAATATTTCAGCCTTCGAAATACATTTGAGGAATTTGTTTCTATTTAGCTTATAGAACTTCAGATACAGACATTTTATTAGTCAGCCGGAAATATTTGAAACCGAAAGTAGCATTCTGCTATAGGAAGTGAATCGTATTTCTGCGCATGCAAACGGGGATAGGGTTTTAACCAAATGAAGTTTGCTGGGCAAACCCCCCCCCCCCCCTCATGGCGCCCCTCTGAAAACGTAAAAAAAGACTTCCCTTTTGTGCTCTGGATCAGTGGTTCCCTAACAGTGCCGGTCCTAGGGTGGAGCGAACGGTGCGACAGCACCGGGCGCCATCTTTATGGGGGAGCCAAAATACCTTACTTTGTAATATGTGTACGCATATTTGAGTGTCCATATGCTGTTGAAATTTTCGTTTTAACGCCTCTGAAAACTTTTCTAGCTGAATTTGTATGTGTGTGTGTGTGGCGGGGGGCGCATTTTTGTATTTCGCACCACTTAGAAATATATCTAGGACCGGTACTTTTCCCAAACTATGGGCCTCGACCCATTGTTGGGTAACGGGAGCAATTTCGGTGGGTCGAAATGGGTGAAAAAAATTAAACTTTAGTGTTTTATATGTTTAGTAAACTATACTATTTTATAAATCCTATATTGGTTATCGTTATGTTGGGTCGCGAAAAATAAATCTCGTTGAAGATTTTTTGAAGAGAAAGACAAAAAAGTTTGGGAACCACTGCTCTACATCAAGAATTTCTCAGTTTTAGTTCGAAAATGCGCCCCCCCCCCCCTTGTGACGATGGCACCCAGACCTTGCTTACCGTGCCACGCCGCCCCCTCTTAGAGGTTAGAATTAAAACAGATAAAATTTGTTCATATCAATCACAGAAAAACATGCAGAGCTGCCAAGTCTCCGGCTTTTTTCAGGAGATTTCCCACCACTAATTTTTACTTACAAATTTATGCTTAAAATAAGTCCAAATATTTAATGCAAAATAAAACTGTCTAAAAATTGTGGTGCGAAATCTCCCGGAAAAAGCCGGAGACTTGGCAGCTCTGAACATGTTAACAATGATCATAAAAACAAAAACACTGAAGATCAATTTAATTAAATATCGATACTTTAAGTAGCAACTTTTTTTTTAAGACTTGAAAATTTAATTTAGTTTATCATTTTTGGATTTCTCTTTAACCTTCATTTAATCTCGTCATTTTTAAGCATCTTTTATTTAGACTAAGGTGACCATACGTCCTCGAAATTCGAGGACAGTCCCCAAATTTAGATTTTCTTTTTTCATTTTGTTCCCAAAAATACTTTGTCCCCAAATGTCCCCAAATTTAAAGATATGTACTTTTTTTACCCTGAAAGTTTCCGTTTAGTTTATTTCTTTCAGAAAAAACTGAAGAAAAATAAACCAACTAAAAACGCCATTTACTCAGAGAAACAATGAAATTCGATCTCTGAAAACGTTTGTTGTCATTGTGTGTGTAGCGTGTACATTCAATAAAGTATCCGACTATGAGCCAAATTTCCCCTTTCAGTTTTGTTAATGATTAATCACCTTTCATGAAGAACCATGCTTTAAATATGAAATTGACGTACGAAAATTTTCTTGCCCTCGAATACTTTTTTGGAGGGTGTACATGGTAATATGTTATGTCCTCGAAAATATTTTCTAGTGTCCCCAAGTTTTGTTTAGATTCGAGGACAAAGCTTGATTTGTCCCCAAATTACAGTTTAGAAATATGGTCGCCTTAATTTAGACCCTCCAAGGCGTAGCTTGAAAACGAGCAAAAATATTTTTCTTCATATTGTAGCTGTTTCAAGGACAAAATTAATGATACTAAAATTATAAACGAAACCTATATGTAAAAACAATTTATTCCTTTTTTGTGTCGCGAAGAAGTTAACTTTTTGGCAGTGACTTGAAAACTGGCGACTCCTGTGAACTTTAATTATATTGGTCCAGAAGTTAAATGATTCGTTTTTAAAACATTACACACTATCAAAAGAACGAATTAGCAAACATTTAATGATTTTATAATCTATCAGATTAATGAGAGAACGTAGAATTTGTGTATTATTCTGTTTTGAGAAGTGTAATAATTATCAATATCTGATAATTATTTATATTGTTAATTTAAAAAGTTGAAGCTGTATTAGTATAAATAGTAATACTAATTATTATTTAGTTTATTTCAAATTTTGGAGTAAAAAACATATTTCTTGTGAATAGTATTTAGTTTATATGTAAGAAAAACACAGGAATAATCGGTGTGTGCCTGTTCTTCGTACGGAAAAGATCAAATACATGGACCATCCGGATTAATTGACTTAACCCTGTCCGGAGAATCCAAATATTCGGATTTTCAAAAAGAACTTAAAAATGATCATATGAATTCATATTAAAAAGAAATTTTGCTAAAGCATTTAATAATTCACTTAGTGGTTAAATAATTGGAGCAGATAAATAAAATCATTAATTAATGTGAACTTATTATGCATTTTAAGGGAAGAATTTACATACGTATCGAATGAACAATATCTAAATACCTTTTATATGGTTGGAATATGGAAATCTTGTATCTGGCTCATAGCAACAATTAGGCGACAAAATAGAGGTTGAGAAAAATTGATTTAAATATTTGCACCAGTCGGCACTGGAAATGGATTCTCTTTTTAATATATCCCTTTAACTCCCCCCCCCTCGTGTTTGTGTTCTGTCGAGCCTAAATGAGGGCATCTACCTATTAAGGGGGCTTGGGCGGAGGACTTTTTAAGGGAGTCTAACGCATATTCACGTAACATCTGGAGAAAATCGCCCAAAACTCTAGACCACTAGATCGACAGCCACGCGAGGAGAAAGAATTCCAAACCTGCACACTAAGACGCTTCCCAGTGCTCAGCTTTTTATAAATTCGGCCATTCGTCGGCATGATTAAATAGAAAAGAAAGACTAGAACTACTGTAAATTCACACTTCAATTTCATCATGCTGTTATTCATTTTAACGAGAACTACACTCTTACAAAAACTGCCCAGAATACAGATGTAGGCTTAAATGACATTAAATTATGTAAAGTATCGGTATCGGTTAAGTATCGGTATCGGCCGATACCATAACTTAAAAGTATCGGTATCGGCTATTTCTGAAAATGAATTTATAGGTAAAGTATCGGTATCGGTCATCGGCGAAAATGTGGTATCGGTCGATCCCTAGACACTAGGCATAAATGGGTTAAAAAAAGTATTAAGTAAAAATAACTATTGGTTTTTGAATAAAATAATTTTAGTTAGCTTTCTTCTAATGTAATTTACATTCATATTATTATTCAATAATTTGGCTTTATGGTATATGTTGGATTATGCTTTCCGCAATTTGTGTATGTAAACCCTTGCTTCAACTTGAAGGTCTCCTTTTTAACAACTCGAAAACATATTGTACGGCAATCATATTGTGTTGAAGTGCAACTGTTTATGTCGGCATCCTATGCTGGCATTCAGCATCGCAGGGCGCCACAATTACACTAGTGTACTGGTAATTCTTACCATACTACTTTAATGATTTTTTATACAATAGGCTTTTAAAGCTTGTCTTTGCACGTTCGTGTGTGTCTGCAACATATTACACTTTACTTAGGTTGTCATATGACTAATGATCTCTTTTAAATACTTGTTAAACATCTTGGCCGCTTCGTTTGTTAGTTGTTTGACAAACGACTACGACTCTTTTGTACTAGCACGTTTACACCATAGATCATCAGTTCTATAGTTTGCACTAAAATGGTACTTTTTTCTGTTTGGCTTGTCTACTTAAAAGTAATTGAAAGAATATTCACAAAAGCAGCGGTAGAGTTGAAAAGAGTAGCTTAACCGATTCTTTCGATTTATTCTGATCGTTCGGCGTTCTTGAAATAAATATTTTTCAGCCATTGCAATATTGCAAAACAGCTTTAAGCACATGCACATGAAGACTTTTCTTTCAAATCTACGACTTCACTGTTTTGCAGTTTTTAATTTATAACTATTTCACTCGTGGAACTTAATCTCTGAAAATGTCGTTGGCAGGTATCCTCACCGTACAAAAAATTGCTAACAGTGTTCTACATAACTTTATTAGTAAAAATAAAAATTTTGAAGAAAAAATCATTTAAATTTTATTATTCTGTAATTTGTTGATTTGAAAAAATTAGACTCGGCTATAAATTACGTCCATAATGAAGCAGTTTATAGAAACTACGACATAAATTTTTCAATGAATAATTTTTTAAAGACCTAGCATCTGATAAAAGACCTTGCATCACAATTTTTCACAGGACCGCTCAAAATGTAGCAAAGAAATGTGATAAGAAGGTCCTAGGAAAAGGGAGCAGAAACGTTTTTCCATACATTGTAGATGATTAAGGCAAACCTGCGCGAGGTGTATCTGCCTAAGAAGGAAGATGCCTTGGTAGCAAGACTTTCTAAGGGGTTCTAATGCGTATTCACGTTACATCTGGAGAAAACCTACCAAATCTCCAGACCGTTAGATTGACGACCGCGCGATGGGACCCGAACCCGGGACCTCCACACTTCGGCCGTTTACCATTTTCAGTGATATAACCACTGTGCCATGGTGAGACCCATACATGTTAGAAAATATAAGCCTTTATTCTCATTTCTCTCACACCTTTTTTAAAAATGTATTTAAGGGTTGTTGTAGCTCAGCGTTTCAGATCCAAGACATGTATCAAAGACCCAAGTCGGGAAGCAACGGTAGAAAATAAGGGAAGAACCGTAACCATTGCGTATTTGCGAAAATTGAAGTGAACATGTGTTAGTTTATAAGACGTTAAATTACAATAAATAAAATTACAATCAATAGTAGGGTTGGAAAAGTCTATTGCCCGACATGCCCGAGGCATGTGAAATTTCAGCCTGCCTTGTGTTTCTTTTTTCCATTTGCCCGACTGGGCTTGTAAAAAAATAAGACTGTGGGAAATTCATAATTTAATTTTTTTAATTATGTATATTTTTAATACCATAATTTTTTCAAATTTTGGTACAGAAAAAGTAAATGTCCGTTTCTATTTCTCTGATTTTATCACTGTACACTGTTCTAGTGGCAATCGTAATAACAATTACCTTTTAAGTTTAAAAATTTGTAAATTTTGATATCAATTTAAAATACGAGAAAGACAAATTTTATGAAAAATAATCGTAATAATAATAATTATTTTTCCTAGCGATAGCATTAACATCTTCACTCGTGTAATAATCGCATTTTTTTGCCAGTTTTGCCATCGCATTTTTTTGCTACGTGCGACTATTATGAGGGGAAAATCTAGTACATAATATTAGCTATTACATAAATAGTACATAATATTAGCTATTATAATCTAGTACATAATACAAGCTATTTTTTTCTGCTTCAAAATGGGGGTGCGACAATTATGTGAGGGCGACTATCACGCGAGTAAATACGGTATAGCCACACATTTTTAGCTAAACAGCACAGTGTCGTCAGGCCATTATTCAGAGTCAGTCAGGCCATTATTATGCGCTCGTCAAAAGTAGCGATTTTTGTTGATCGCGAGGAAACTAATACAACCGATTTTCAATCGGAATATATAAAAGGAAATAACTTTCTTAGTGGAGCAAAGTGAATATATCACTGTAAATATAATGAGCAGATGTTCTTAATTTTCGAGGACGCATTGAATACCGAAAGCAAATATTTAAATACTAAGAACACTATGAATAGAAATTGTTCCTTCAATGAAAACAAAACTGTTTTGTCTATGAAAAACTGTAAAATAGAATACTGTATTGCACTAGTTTTTACTTCTATTTGACTTTTAAAAATTAGCTAGCTGCCTCAAAATAAAAATTTTGGTCACGTTACTATAAATAAATGCTATAATATAAACATTAGGGTGACAAATACAAAAATATCCTGGCATATTTTAAATTTTGCCTGGTTAATTTTTAATGCATATTTAAGAGAAACAATAATACAGTCATAGGAGATCAGTAAAACATAGATTATTCTGAACACAAATTAATATATTTTATTTATTTTATTTTGTGATAAAAAAAAAGAAAAAAAATCCTCATTCATTACATTTGTAACTTTTTGTTGTTGAAGTTTTTAGCTTTTATTTTTATTTATTTATTTTTGGGGGGGATGATTATAGTTCGATTTTTGTTTGCAAGAGATAAACATTTTTAGCGTATAGGTTATCTTTCAGTGGGGTCACGAGATCATAAGAGGCGTAGCCAGCATTTTCTTTCTAGGGGGACGTGTGTTTCTAAAATTTTTCCCCCTTCTACATTTATACATACATGTACATACATACATACATATATATATATATATATATATATATATGTGTGTGTGTGTGTGTGTGTGTAGGAAGGAGTTAGCACTCAGATTAATATAGACGTTAATCTTTTTAAACATTTAATGAGACGGAACTTTACTACATCGACGACACTAATATTAAAAACATTGAGATAAGAAAAATAAAAATAAACATAAAAAAAAAAAAAAAAAAAAAACATCGAGAGACCCATTCTGCTGTTTTAACTTCGAACATCTGCTCGAGTCTCGTTCTCCGTATAGAATGTTCTTTGGCGCAAGGGCGGATTAAAGGGGGTGGCGGAGGGGGCGATCAACCCCCCCCCGAGACAAAAGAAATTCATGCAAAAGATCCTATTTGACATATACGTTCATTTTGTGGAAGTAAATCTTCTAACTAACCGCCCCCACCGACAAACTAACCACCCACCCCCCACCGACAAACTAACCGCACCCCCCCCCACCGACAAACTAACCGCACCCCCCCCCCCCCACCGACAAACTTGCATTAATCCGCCGAAAACGATGGCGGGAGTTGAAGTTATAGTTCATTCAGTCCGTGTTGCCACAGCAGAACTAATTATTATCCACAGGACGGTGGTTAAAGGTGGTACATATTCAAACAAGCCAAAACTCGACATTTGACAACAACAAAAAATTTTAATTACTATGTGTGTGTCATTTCTCGAGTTAAACTCGTCAATAATTGTGTCTTCATTTGTCTCTCCGTTTTTTTCTATATGCAATACTGCCAAATGGCCCAGTCTTTCCTGTCCTGATGTTAAACGCAAATATGTTTTCAACCTTCGCAAGGATGACAAGCTCCTTTCACATAAAGCTGTATTTGTAGGCATGGTTAAAAATATTATGTACTAGAAATACAAATTTTCAAATGCACATATAATATCCTTATTCTGCATAAAACTTAGTTTGTTTTTGACAATATCATAAGGGTTTCTGTTAAAAATTTCGACTTCCCATGTTAAATCATCTTCATTGATGCCATTTGTTGTACTAATTAAATTCCAGAAAAACAAACCCAGATGACCCATCAGTACATTGTAGTCTTATCTCCAGACTAATTCTTTTTCTTAAATTTACCGATCTGACAAGATATCTATTTACCTATATTCATACTCAAAGCAAGTTAATATTTCACACCAGAATAATGATATTTGGCAGGTAAAATTTATTTAGCTTAACGAAACTTGACACACAGACATCATTTTTTTTTTTTTAATGTAGCTTAGCTCTTTGTAATCCATTTTCTTTGAAGCTCATTCAAGATTCCCCCCCCCACCCCTTTCCTTACCGAACATATGGGCATACACACATTTCTTTGGTTCTTCTTCAAAACAGATATGTTTCCCTCCGGTAGCCAGAAACATTAACAGCAGACTTGAAAAATAAAACATCACGTTACTTAACAAAAGATTTTCCGGGGGTACTCCGCCTAGTCTCTTTAAAGCCCTGGTTTCCTGGAGGCGGCCGGCGTCCAGCGACCAGAGTGATTAATGACCTCAGCGGTGCCTCTCGCGTCCAAAGAACGCGTTTGTTAAAAAGTGGTTTGCTACTCGCGAAAGCGGCAGGAGGGGACGCTCGGCGATCGCCGCTTCCGTCCAGATGTGGTGGACGCTCGGCGAACGCCGCTGCCCGTGGAGAATTCGTGGACGCACAAAAGAAATACACACCATCCAATGTACCTTGGATTTTAACGAATTCACATTAAATGAGTATTAATAAGTAGTTATTTATTGTGAATGGAGAATATAAGTACTAATTAATGCTTGATTAAACAGAACTTAGCAGTCGCATATTTTCATAAATCACATTTTTTTTTTTTTTTTCATAATTATATACTCAACGATACAAAAGAATAAAAAAATATATTTACATGTTACAAATGTATATACTGTTTGCTATTACACACATGCATTGAATGAGATATGAAAAATATCAAAATACATTTTGTACGTTCTTTTTTCTAAACAAATAAGGTTTAATTCATCATTAAGTATTAATTTTGTATTTAAAGGGACTTTGTACCTGAAATATACTAAAAAACGAATTTTCGATGGTGTCTAGAAATCCCCTGTGATTCTTTATTGTGTTTAGGTAAACAATTTTTTTAAAAACATCCTATTTTACTTTTTGTTTCTTGATTCAATCCAGTGCCGCAACCTGGGTTTACGAGTTCCAGGGGCGGGAGTGAATCTAGGGGCCCTTTTCATGTTATATTTGGTAAAAACGAAAATAAATTAGCACGTTTCATACATTTGTATGTACTCAAAGTCAGAATTAAACGCTTTTAGATAATAACAGATATAACATGTAAGTATGTAGTCAATACAAAAAAGAAAAAAAAATCAAAAGAAAAAAAATAAAGGAAGAAAAAAAAATTCCAAGAGGTATGAATAATAATTAGATGGATTTTGAGGCCCCTACGTGTAGGGGTCCGGGCATTCGCCCCGCTATGCCGCTTTGCACTGGTTCAATCATTATGTACCTCTCGGCCTAGATCCTTTGTGCAGATAATTTTCCGTAATTTCCTAAAAACAATATCAATCATTTTGTAAAAAATATAATACTTAGAATCAGGGGCGTAGCCAAGGGGGGGGGGTCTGTTTTTAGTCTTGGTACACAAATTGAAATAAACTAACAGCACCATGGTCTCCAAAAAATTCACGATGGTTCTTCATAAGCTGCTTTACGCACTACAATAAGCGAAAATGCAGTGGAGTTTGTGAAATTTTCAGAAAAAATTCTTATTAAGAATATTTTCTAAAAATCTTGAAACTGATACAGGTTGATCGATATGTAGTACAGCTTGTAAAGAGACAGTTTCAAAATTTTGAAGTACCTGGCATAATTAGTTTATTTGTAATTATGTACCAAAATCACATGATTTTTTTCTAACACCGTTCGTTTTCGCGGAATAGCTGAACCATGTGTAGGTATGCATTTCTTAGAAGGTACATACTGATAAGAATGAAGGTACATACTGATAATATGAAGTTAAACAACTCCCGCGAAACTCTAAAATATTCACGAAATTTTGTTTCGTCGTCTTTTAGATGCCTTTGAACTAAAATATTAAAAGTTCCTTCATCCTCTCTTTTTTTAAATATTTCATGGGTATCTTTTCTTACAAAAGCCGATGAAATGATTTCTTCTTCTTCTTGCTCTTCATCTAATACAAGAGCGATAATTTCATATTCAACACTTTCAGCCATTTTCAGTGTGCGAAGCGTTTTCAGAACGAAGAATGCCTGCCCAACAACCGTTTTCCAGAAAGTGGACGCAGAAAAATGCCGCGCGCTCGCGCGCCTGCAGGAAACCACCCTTTCGCGACAGCTGTGGACAGTTTTTCACGGATGTCACCTCGGGCACTTTTTCGCGGTTGTCAAAGGCGAGCGCTGGACGCTGCCGCTCCGAGGAAACCCGGGCTTAAGAGAACACAGATGTGACTGATTTTTGTGTTAGCGGGAGGTTAAAGGGCCGTGTTTGGCATTTGTACTTATGTTTTGTTTGTTGGTCCAGTAAAAACGACCATTTTATGTCCACTTTTCTTGCAAGGCTATTTTCTGTATCCTCTCTACTCGCTGTACTTTCTTTGATGTTACCGACCTGTTAAATTAAATCTGGTTGTGCTAAATGTTCATAGTTTTCCTTGATTTGGGAAGAAAATAAAAAAAAATTAAGAGAGCGTAGTATTTTAATTTTATTTATTCATTTTTATTTTTTTTTCGGGGGTGGGGGGGGGTTGATATTGAAAATATTTTTAGTGAAATAATATGGAACAAGACTTTAAATAATTTTAGGAGCTGGAACGACTTTTAGCATGATGTTATTAACCGTAAGTTCGGCATAAATAAATTTTTAAGATGAAAGACGTAGTCAAGGAAAAGAGCGTTATTTAAACTGGTGAATGTACAGCTGCGGAAAAAAAAAGGCCCACTTTATTTGGCCATTATTCATCAGACTGCAAAGTTACATATACCATTCGTTTGCAAATAAAGTATACTTTAATTTTCTAGTAATTTAATTTACATAAGGGGCCATAGGCGCACCCACGGGGGAGGGCTATGGGGGCTGAAGCCCCCCCTAAAGTTAGAAAGTTAGAAGTGAAAAGCGTTAAAAATATGAAAATTGTCACTAATGAATTAATTTTTTTTAGTTCTTTCTTTTTTTAATTGTCTTAAATTATTTCTAACCAAAAAAGACATTTATTTAAAACAGTTTTTAAATAAATGCTTACTTACAGTTAGTTGAAACACTATTACACACGGTTACAACGTGCATCAAAAGATCAGATAATTATTTATGACTGTATAATGAGTTACATTGCTTGTGTTCTATGGGACAATCAAGTGGTACCGAATAGTTTGACGTTATAAGAGAGTTGTAACTAACCGAGGTCACTATGACCGAGTTCAGCAGTATTTGTATGTAGCCCAGCCCCCCCTAAACTACAATCCTGGGTGGGCCACTGTAAGGGGCCGTCTTCAGATTTAATTCTGCATCAACTTTGTTTTTTTCAATGGCAACATACTACTTTATTAAACGAAAGCAAACCTTCAAATTACCCTAAATATAAATTTTCAGCAATTTTCTACGATAATTTCCGGAGGTATTGCGAATTATTTTTTTTTTGTTGCGATTTTAAGGGACTTTCTGCAAATTGAGAAACGCTATTTGTAGCTGAAACGCTACAAATTGTAGGTTCCGAACTTTTCGCCTTTCATTAATTTCGCTCGCGAGGGTTAAAAGAAATAAATATTATTTTCACGGAAAATACTGTTTCTAGTCTTAAAGTTTTTTGTACTGAGACTATCAGGTGCAGAATTTAGCATATTTAGTCAGTGGTCCAAATGACCCATGAGTCCATAACTTCCATGATTCGTACACATGATTTAAAGGAAAAATGCAAAACGTCTGCTCACGATTTTGAAAATCTTTCTAATTTTGAAATTGTGATTGAGTATTTCTCTTGAACGTTCTCTTAGACAGGTGAAATGTTGCCAGGAGTGAGAATCTGTTCCCTTCTCTTCTGACTGCAATCATTAATGTTACTCAGCTACGGTCGAACTTGAAGAATGGTTCCATGATTTTAAAGTTATTTATTTGAATTTCATGTAAAAAACTCAATTACTTTTTTCGCCTACCCAGTATTATCCCTGTGTTTGCTATTTCACTTCCTACATATAATATGTACAATAAAAAACTAATATTATGAGATATTATCTTAAACTTTAGACTTTTAAAATAATTTTTTAAACGCTGAAAAGTAGAATTATATGTGCAACGTTATAATAGCTGTGAATATTTTCCTTCTGGGTCGAACGTTACTTCTCAGTATTTCAAGGGAGCAACGCTGTGAATATAGAGGTCATAAGGTGAATTTGTTGCTACGTCTTGCTAATGCATAAAAATCTAAGAGGACTAAAGGTATTGAAACACTGAATTAGATGGTGTCGCAACTAGAGAGAGTTTACGTCACCTGGGACAAACCTTAATTAGAACGTCCCCTCCCATAGAACTGCCCCACCATCCCATGGAACCATAATTTTAACGCCCCTTTTAGCCCGGCGTCCCGGGCACGTGCCCCGCTTGCCCCCTGTAGTTGCGGCACTAGGCGATCTAAATCAAAAAATCGCAGACCGGTTTTGTGTTTTCCGAAATTGCGTCCCGTTTGAATTAGCAATCTGTCTTTTATCAAGTCAAATGAGTCGGGCACGATCATAAAAGTGTATTGTCTCTTTACTACTGACCTACAAAAACTAAAAGTAGGTTCCTAAAATGTAGTAAAACTGAATGTAGGAAAAAAAGC